>CAUYRH010019241.1:0-13171 GCA_963574655.1 Perodicticus potto
GCGGGCGCCTGTAGTCCCAGCTACTTGGGAGGCGGAGGCAAGAGACTCGCTTGAGCCCAGGAATTGGAGGTTGCTGTGAGCTGTGATGCCACAGCACTCTATCCAGAGTGACAGCTTGAGGCTCTGTCTCAAAAAAAAGAAGGTTCTGCTGAGTTATATCCTATTAGTATTAAACTATTAACATGAATAAAGAGATAAGGGAATTGCTGGTGTCTAAGAGAAACTGATTTCATTTCTAAGACCAGTGGCTGATGTCCGAAACAGTCCTAGTAAAAGGACTCTATAAAGAGAAATTAGTGGTTTTGTGTTTTAAATGATTCATTGATTGGTTCATTCAACAAATATTTTAGAGTACTTTCTGTATGCCATGTACTGCTCCAGCAGAGTAGGCTTTTAACACAATGGACTTCAAAAGAGCTTCAAAAATAAGGACCGATCTAGTTCTTTGAGAATATCAATAAAATTGATAAACCCAGCCAGATCATGAAATAAAGAGGAAGACAAATTACCAACAACAGAAAAAAGGGTGATGGCACCACTACAGATTGTATTGATAGCTATTAGCAGGAATAAGAATATCATGAACATTTTTATGCCAATAAATTTGCCAACTTAGCTGAAATAGAACAATTCCTTGAAAGACACAAATTACCAAAGTTCACTCAAGAAATAGATGACCTAAATATCCCTATATATATAAATAAATGGAATTGAAGTTAACTTTTCCACAAAAGAACTCCAAGTCCAGGGCAGTGCCTATGGCTCAAAGGAGTAGGGCGCTGGCCCCATATACCGAGGGTGGGGGGTTCAAACCTGGCCCCCAGTTTTTGTTCAAACTGCAACAAAAAAATAGCCGGGCGTTGTGGTGGGCGCCTGTGGTCCCAGCTATTCGGGAGGCTGAGGCAAGAGAATCACTTAAGCCCAGGAGTTGGAGGTTGCTATGAGCTGTGTGATGCCACGGCACTCTACCGAGGGTGATAAAGTGAGACTCTGTCTCTACAAAAAAAAAAAACAAAAAAAACTCCAAGTCCAGCTGCCTTCACTGGTGAAGTCTACTGAACATTTAAGGAAGACATACTTCTTCAACTCACTCTAAAACACCAGCATTACTCTGACACTAAAACCAGAAAATGTCATTGTAAGAAAAAAACTAAAAACCAGTATCTTTCATGAACATGTATGTAAAAATTCTACAATATTTTAGTAAATAAAATCCAGCAACATTTTAGAAGGATAATACAACGTGGGCCAAGAGGGGTTTATTCAAGGAATATAGGATTGATTTAATTTTTTTTTTTTTTTGAGATAATCTCACTTTGTCACCCTTGGTAGAGTACTGTGGCATCATAGCTCACAGTAACCTCAAACTTCTGGGCTTAAGTGATTCTCTTGTCTCAACCATCTGAGAAAGTGATTCTCTTGTCTCAACCTTCCGCGTACCCACCACAATGCTGGCTATTTTTAGAGATGAGGTCTCACTCTGGCTCATGCTGGTGTTGAACCTGTGAGCTCAGGCAATCCACCTGCCTCGGCCTCCCAAGTTCTGGGATTATAGGCATGAGCCACCGCACCTGGCCTGATTCAATATTTTTTAAAAAATCAGTGTAATCACCTTATTAGCAAATTGAAAAATAAAAGCTTTATGATTCAGAAAAAGCATTTGACAAAATCTAGCATCTTTATCAAAGTGGGAATAGAAGGAAACTTCTTCAACCTGATAAAGGACACCTATGAAAAACCTACACTTAACCTCATAATTAGTGATGAAAGACTGAATACTTTTTCCAAAATTAGGAATGAAGCACTCTCACCACTTCTATTCAACATGGTACTACTAAGGTTCTAGCCAGAATATTCAGCTAAGAAAAACCACAGGTATCCAGACTGGTGAGTTTAACAATATTGCAGGATGCAAGATTTATCTATAATTACATTTATTTATTTATTTATTTATTTTGAGACAGAATCTCCCTCTGTTGCCCTGAGTAGAGTGCAGTGGCATCATAGTTCGCAGCAACCTCAAACTCTTGGGTTTGAGCAATCCTCTTGCCCTGTCCTCCTGAGTAGCTGGGGCTACAGGTGTGCACCTCTATGCCTAGCTAGGTTTTTATTTTTATTTTTCTTGCAGTTTTTGGCTGGGGCCGGGTTTGAACCCGCCACCTCCGGTATATGGGGCCGGCGCTCTACTCCTTGAGCCACAGGTGCCACCCCATGCCTAGCTAGTCTTTCTGTTTTTAGTGGAGACCGGGTCTTGCTCCTGGCTCTTGCTCAGGCTTTTGGCACTCCTGAGCTCAAGCAATTCACCGCTGCAGCCTCAGAGAGTGTTGGGATTACAGGCATGAGCTACTGTGCCCAGCCAGGATGCAAGATTAATATATAGAATCAAGTATATTCCTGTGCACTTGTAAGACATAGCAAGCAACTAAAACATTTTAAATGCCATTCATAATAACATAAAAAATATGAAGTATGTTGGGAAAAATCTGACATAAGACAGGAATACTTACATACTGAAAACTAAATGCTGAAACAAAGATAATCTAAATAAAATTTGTTCATGGATCATAAAACTCAGTGTTGTTGAGATTTTCTTTGCTACTCAAATTTACTGCAGTGCCAATCGAAAAAAATCCCAGCAGGCATTTTATAGAAATTGTCAACCTTAATTAGAAAATTCATGTGGAGGCTCGGCACCTATAGCTCAAGGGGCTAAGGCGCCAGCCACATGCACTAAAGCTGGCAGGTTCGAATCCAGCCTGGGCCTGCCAAACAATGACAACGACAACCAAAAAATAGCCGGGCGTTGCAGCAGGCATCTGTAGTCCCAACTACTTGAGAGGCTGAGGCAAGAGAATAGCCTAAGCCCAAGAACTGGAGGTTGCTTAAAAAAAAACACAGAGGAGCCTTCACATAAAGGAACAAGTGATTTCTTTCTTTCTTTTTTGGAGACAAGAGTATCACTTTGTCACCCTTGGTAGAGCGCAGTGATATCACAGCTCACAGCAACCTCAAACTCTTGGGCTCAAGTGATTCTCTTGTCTCAGCCTCCTGAGTAGCTAGGACTACAGGCTCCAGCCACTACACCCAGCTGTTTTTACAGGTCTTGAACCTGTGAGCTCAGGCAGTCCACTGGCCTTGGCCTCCCAGAGTGCTAGGGTTGTAGGCATGAGCCACCTCGCCCTGCCTGGAACAAGCAATTTTTGACAATGGTGCTGAGACAATAGAGCGAAGATGGTGCAGACTTTTAAATAAATGGTGCTGAAACAACTGGAGACGTGTATGCAAAACAGAAAGAATTTGGATCCATACCTTACACCACGGATGAACACTGAAAATGGATCACAAACAGATCACAAAGCCTAAAACTATAAAACTTCTAAAAGATATCATAAGAGAAAATCATTGTGACCTTGTACTTAACTGGGCTCATCAAAGATTTCTCAAATACAACACCAAATGCACAATGCATGAAGGGATAAATTGGTAAACAGAAGTTTATCAAAATTAAGAACTTTGGCTCTTTAAAGGACACTTAAAACAAGACACAGGCTTCGAGAAACTATTTGCAGAACACATGTCATAAAAAGACATATCAAAACTCAAAAGTAGGGCAGCGGCCCCATGTGCCGGAGGTGGCGGATTCAAACCCAGCCCCGGCCAAAAAAAATCAAAAGTAAAACGTAAGACAAATTCTGAAAAAGGGACTAAAGATGTGAGCACACAGTTCACTTAGGAAGAGTCATGGATCACGAATAAGCAGATTTTAAAAAGTGTTCATCGGCCGGGCGCGGTGGCGCACGTCTGTAGTCCCAGCGCTGTGGGAGGCTGAGGCGGGTGGATTTCTAGCGCTTACAGTTCGAGACCAGCACAAGCCTGAGTGAGCCAGAGTAAAAAACCCCGTCTCTACCACCAGGAAAGAACACCGCCGGGCATTGTGGCCACCCGTAATCCCAGCTACTTGGGAGGCAACTGGCAAGAAGAATCGCTACAAGCAAGGACAATGTAAAAAAAAAAAACCAAAAAAACAAGGAAACTAAGAGTGCAAGCCAACTGAAATAAAAGCAAAAAAATAAAAAGTGTTCATCAAGAGAATGAGATTACACACCAAAGACTTGGGGAAACAATTTGCAAAAGACATCTGATAAAGGACGGTTATTCAAAATACGCAAAGAACTCAACACCAAGGAAAAAAACCTGACTGAAAAATGGGCAAAAGAAACGAATACAACCTCTGTGGAAAGAAGTATGGAGAATCCTCAAAGAACTGAAAGTTGACCCTCCATTTGATCCCACAATCCCTTTGCTAGGTTCTACCCAAAAGAACAAAAGGCATTTGACCACAAGGACATTTGCACCAGAATGTTCATTGCAGCCCAGTTCACAATTGCCGAGACAAGGAAGCAACCCAAGTACCCGTGGATGGATTAACAAACTGGCATGTGTGTACCGTGGAGTGCTGTTCAGCCTTAATAAAAATGGAGACTCTACGTCGTTAGTGTTTACCTGGATGGAGTTGAAGCACGCTTTTCTTAGAAAAGTATCCCAAGAATGGGGAAAAAAGCATCCAATGCATTCAGTACTAACATGAAAGCAATATATAAACAACTACCCACCCACAGGAAAAGAAAAAAACCAAGTAGATAGTCTAGCAAGGGGAGGGAGGTGATTGGCGGGATCTCACCTAATATGCACAATGACAGGGTGTTCAGCACACCTCCTGGGTGAAGGGCTGGACTACAACTTGAACTTTACCTTAGAATTGAAAACCATGGGCTCAGTGCCTGTACCTTAGAGCTATTGCTCCAGCCACATACACCAGGAATGACAGGATCGAATCCGGTCCCAGCCTGCAAATAACAATAACAACTAAAACAAAAAAATGGCCAGGCATTGTGGCAGGCGCCTGTAGTCCCAGCTACTTTGGAGGCTGAGACAAGAGAACCACTTAAGCCGTTTAAGGTTGCTGTGAGCTGTGACGCCACAGAGCTCTACTGAGGGCGACATAGACTCTGTCTCAAAAAAAAAAAAAATTGAAAACCATGTAACCTAAATGTTTGTACCCTCATATTAATTGGAAATTTTAAAAATATTACTAAAGGGGCTTGGTGCCCATAGCATAGTGGTTATGGCGTCAGCCACATACACTGAGGCTGATAGGTTCAAACCAGCCTGGGCCTGCTAAACGGCAATGACAACTACAACCAAAAGAAATAGCTGGACGTTGTGGCAGGCACCTGTAGTCCCAGCTACTTGGGAGGCTGAGGAAAGAGAATCGCTTAAGCCCAAGAGTTTGAGGTTGCTGTGAGCTGTGTCGCCACGGCACTCTACCAAGGGTCACATAGTGAGACTGTCTCAAAAAAAAAAAAAATACTACTAAAGGGTGTCTACAAAAAAAGATGGGCAAAAAATATGAATAAGCATATGAAAAAATGTTCCACATCGTATGTCATTTGAAAATCGCAAATTAAAACAAGATGCCAGCTGGGTGCACTGGCTCACGCCTGTAATCCTAGCACTGTGGAGACTGAGGTGGGTGGACTGCCTGAGCTCAGTTTCGAGACCAACCTGAGCAAGATCAAGACTCCATCTCTAAAAACAGCCAGGCAGTGTGGCCGGCGCCTGGAGTCCCGGCTACTTGGGAGGCTAAGACAAGAGAATTGCTTGAGCCCAAGAGTTTGAGGTTGCTGTGATCTGTGATGCCAGAGCACTCTACCAAAGGTGACAAGTTAATTTCTGTTTCAAAACAAGACACAACAACAACAAAAGCGATGCCACTGCATACCTATTAGAATACAAAAATCCCAAACACTGACAATGCCAAATTCTGGTGAAGATGTGGAGCAACAGGAACTCTCATTCACTGTTTGTGGGAATGCAAAATGATATAGCCACTATAAAGTAAATCTAGGCTCTGCACCTGTAGATCAGTGGTTAGGGTGCCCACCACATACACTGGAGCTGGTGAGTTTGAACCTGGTCCGAGCCTGCTAAAACTATAACAACTGCAACAAAAAAAATCACAGGCGTTGTGGCGGGGGGCCTGTCATCCCAGCTAGTTGGGAGGCTGAGGCAAGAGAATTGCTTAAGCCCAAGAGTTTGAGGTTGCTGTGAGCTGTGACGCCACATCACTCTACCATGGGTGACAGTGAAACTCTGTCTCAAACAAACAAACAAGGGTGGCACCTGTGGCTCAACAGAGCGCATGCAAAAAAACCCCAAAAAACCCCAAAACCAACTAAACCTAATTTAACCACATGATCTAGCAATCACGCTCCTTAGTATACACTGAAATAAGGTGGAAACATGTCTGCACAGAAGCTTACACGTGGTTGTTTCCAGCAGCTTCATTCATAATTGCCAATAGTTGGAGGGAACCAAGATATTCTTCGAATAGGTGAATGGATGCACTGTGGTACCTACAGATAATGGGATGTTACTTAGCTTTAAAACAAATGAGCCATTGAGCCATGAAAAGAAATGTAGAAAACGTCAATGCGTATTACTAAGTACAGGATGGCAATGTGAGAAGGACACACACTGTATGATGCCAGTGATATGACATTCTGGAAAAGGCAAACTATGCAGACAATAAAAAGATCAGCTTCTGCCTGATCGGTGAGATATAAAAATAGCATAAAAATTTGGGGAAAATGTCTTTAAAAAAAAAAAAAGGATGGGCGCAGTGACTCACACCTGTAATCCTAGCATTCTGGGATACCGAGAGGGGTGGATTGCCTGAGCTCACAGGTTCGAGACCAGCCTGAACAAGAGTGAGACCCCTGTCTCTAAAAATAGCCGGGCGTTGTGGCGGGCACCTGTAGACCCAGCTGCTTGGGAGGCTGAGGCAAGAGAATCGCTTGAGCCCAAGAGTTTGAGGTTGCTGTGAGCTGTGACGCCACAGCACTCTACAGAGGACAACAAAGTGAGACTCTGTCTCAAAAATTAAATAAACAGAAGAATGTGACTGCTGTAGGTGGTGGATGGGGCCCTGGAACTTCTGGTGTGTCCTTATTCTCTGCCGCAGCAGAGATATGAACTGACAAATGAGGACAACCCTAAGATCCTAAGAAAACTGAAGAGTCCCCACTAGGAAGACAGAGATGAAGGAACAAAAAAGTGGACGCAAAAGTAACAAAGTAATTTAGGAAACAGAAACTAACTTTAAAAAAATGTCTAGGCTCGACGCCTGTGGCTCAAGCAGCTAAGGCACCAGCCACATACACCTGAGCTAGCAGGTTCGAATCCAGCCCGGGCCCGCCAAACAACGATGGCTACAACCAAAAAAAAAAATGGCCAGGCGTTGTGGTGGGTGCCTGCAGTCCCAGCTACTTGGGAGGCAGAGGCAGGAGACTCGCTTGAGCCCAGGAATTGGAGGTTGCTGTGAGCTGTGATGCCATAGCACTCTACCGAGGGCAATAAAGTCATACTCTGTCTCAAAAAAAAAAAAAAAACTGTCTGTACCATTTGTGGCTAGAAGATGGAGCAAGCTTTCAAAGTTCAGTGTGAGAAAGAACTTAAACCTAGAATTATTACATTAGTTTATTACATTTTTAAAAAAATTAAATAAAATTTAAAAAACCCGGCTTGGCCCCTGTGGCTCAACTGGCTAAGGCGCCAGCCACGTACACCTGAGCTGGCGGGTTCGAATCCAGCCCGGCCCGCCAAACAATGACGGCTGCAACCAAAAAAATGTCCGGGCATTGTGGCGGGCGCCTGTAGTCCCAGCTACTTGGGAGGCGGAGGCAGGAGACTCGCTTGAGCCCAGGAATTAGAGGTTGCTGTGAGCTGTGATGTCACAGCACTCTATCTAGGGTGACAGCTTGAGGCTCTGTCTCAAAAAAAACAAAACAAAACAAAACAAAAAAAAACCCTACTATATGTCATAACTAGGTCACCTTGGGTATTTACCCAAGGGAAAAAAACAGGAAAGTATGTCCATATGAAGACCTGTATATAAATGTTTGTAGTGGCTTTGTTTGTAACAGTCAAATAATGGAAACAATCCAAATGTCTGTAACAGATAAAAGGTTTAACCAATTTTGGAATATTCATAAAATTGTGTACTATTTACCAATAAAAATGAACTAATGTGGCTGGGTGCCCATAGCACAGTGGTTACGGCGCCAGCCACATACACTGAGGCTGGTGGGTTCAAATCCGGCCCGGGTCAGCTAAACAACAATGACAACTGCAACAACAAAAAAAATAGCCGGGCTTTGTGGCAGGTGCCTGTAGTCCCGGCTACTTGGGAGGCTGAGGCAAAAGAATTGTTTAAGCCCAAGAGTTTGAGGTTGCTGTGAGCTGTGATACTACAGCACTCTACCAAGGGCGACACAGTGAGACTCTTTCTCAAAAAAAAAAAAAAAAAAAAAAAAAAAAAACTACTGATACAACATGGATGTATCTCAAAATAATGATGCTGGGCAGCACCTGTGGCTCAAAGGAGTAGGGTGCTGGTCCCATATGCTGGAGGTGGCAGGTTCAAACCTAGCCCTGGCCAAAAACTGCCAAAAAAAAAAAAAATTATGCTAAGTGAAAGATGCAGACAATTAAATAGTATGTGCTATATAATCCCAGTTACATAACACTGTAGAACGGTGTTTTTCAACCTTTTTTTTTTAATCTTATGGCACACTTGAACCTATAGTTAAACTTCAACAGCACACTTAAATGATGCTGATCAAAAAAAAAAGTAAAAAGAAGAATATACTTATCGTGCTTTGAATTTTTTTCAAACATAATTCTAAATACTTTAATTAGTGATCTTTAAACATTTTCGATGCATACCTAATACCCTCCTGGAGCACACTGGTTGAAAATCACTGCTTTAGGCTCGGTGTCCGTAGCACAGTGGTTACGGCGCCAGCCACATACTCTGAGGCTGGAGGGTTTGAACCCGCCCGGGCCAGCTAGGCAACAATGACAACTGCAACAGAAAAATAGCCGGGCATTGTAGTGGGTGCCTGTAGTCCCAGCTACTTGGGATACTGAGGCAAGAGAATCGCTTAAGCCCAAGAGTCTGAGGTTGCTGTGAGCTGTGACACCATAGCACTCTACCACAGGCAACATAGTGAGACTCTGTCTCAGGAAAAAGAGAGAAAATCACTGCTCTAGAAAATAAAAACTAATGCACAGTGACAGAAAGTAGGGAGGGCCGGGAAAGAAGTTTGACGGGAGACATTAAAATGGTGCCTTGGGAAACTTTGGGGGTGATAGAAATACAATTAGCATCTTGATTTTGACAAGAGTTTCATGGATGCCTGCACATGTCGAAATTTATCGAAGTGTACACCTTCAAAACAGCATCTGCAATGTATTGTCTATCAGTTATGCATCAGTCATGCTGTTTAAACGTAAGAGAGCTGAGCTCTCGATCATCCAGAACAGAAGCTGGCTCTGGGGACATGTTCGGATGCTGTTTCACTGTGAAAATGACCAAAGCTTTATAGGAATTCTGACCACCAAATTGGCAAGAGTGGTGCCTATCCCTAGGAAAAAAATATCTACCTTTACCATGGAAATTTGCCTAAACATTTTTCAGTTAGTTTTCCTCATGGTCTCTGTGGTAATTTAAACATCAGTAATTAAGGGCCAGGCTCACTCCTATAATCCCAGCACTCTGGGAGGCTGAGGTGGTCCTGTCCCCTGAGCTCACTAAGTGGAGACCAGCGTCAGCTAGCATGAGACCCACCTCAAAAAATAGCCTGCAGTGTGGCGGGAGCCTGTAATCCCAGCTGCTCGGGAGGCTGAAGCAAGAGAATCAGAACCGCTTGAGCCCAGGAGTCTGAGGTTGCTGTGAACTATGACACTACGGCACTCTACCTGGGGGTGACAAAGTGGGACTCTGTCTCAAAAAAAATCAGTAATTTATTTCTATAATTGCTATAATAATAATCCTAGCTTTATGTGTCACTGTTTACTTTGTCCTTGAACACCCACCTGATCTAGACAGTTTCCCTGGCCCTCCATCTCTCCATCTGCCGCAGGGATTAGCCGTGAGCTCAGTGGAAGGGAAGGATGGGAAGAGCCTGGAGCATACCAGATTTAGGAGCCAAGGGCAATCAGCCTACACAGCATCATTTGGAGCTGGGCTAAAAGCGTCACCCAGATTCTGAGCCCTAATCCAGTCCCAGATCACCCGTCATCTCCTCCAGGTTCATAATCAGGTTTTCACAATAATGAGATTCCCAACTAGAAACTGAGATACAGGGGAAGAAACATACAGTATTCTGGAAAGTAATGATACCCGCTGACAGCAGCTCAGCCCTCCTGGTGTTCAGAACAGTGAGGACCACCTTGCTATGTGCACACTAGTAATCTCGGTAAATAGTATAAATACATTAGTACACAGCAGTTGAATGATTTTTTTTATTTTTATTTTTTTGTAGAGACAGAGTCTCACTTTATCGCCCTCAGTAGAGTGCCATGGCGTCACACAGCTCACAGCAACCTCCAACTCCTGAGCTTAGGCGATTCTCTTGCCTCAGCCTCCCGAGTAGCTGGGACTCCAGGCGCCCGCCACAATGCCCAGCTACTTTTTTTGTTTTGCAGTTTGGCCGAGGCCGGGTTTGAACCCGCGACCTTCGGTATATGGAGCCGGCACCCTACTCGCTGGGCCACAGTCACCGCCCGAATGATTTTTTTTTTAAAAAAGGAATTATTTAATTAAGTCCTTACCTAGCTTATGCCTTCTCTTTGCCTTAATACTGAGGACTTCAAAGTCCTACAGCCCCGGCCAGACTAGAGTTCCCCATTCGCTTTCCCTCCCTCCCCTTACTAATTACTACCAGGTTTTATCAAAGGCCAGAAGGCCCTCTTACTTCATCTGACCCCCAGTCCCGCTCTGGTTTTCATGGTTCTGACATGATAGCTATTTCAGACCACAAAGAGCTTCCAATTATTTTTTTTTTAGAGACAGTCCCACTTTGTTGCCCTCAGTAGAGTGCTGTGGCGTCACACAGCTCCAGCAACCTCCAGCTCTTGGGCTTAGGTGATTCTCTTGCCTCAGCTTTCTGAGTAGCTGGGACTACAGGTGCCACCACAACCTCCGGCTATTTTTTTTTTTTTTTGAGACAGAGCCTCAAGCTGTCACCCTGGATAGAGTGCTGTGCTGTGGCATCACAGCTCACAGCAACCTCCAATTCCTGGGCTCAAGCGAGTCTCTCGCCTCTGCCTCCCAAGTAGCTGGGACTATAGGTGCCCGCCACAACGCCCGGCCATATTTTGGTTGCAGCCATCACTGTTGTTTGGTGGGCCTGGGCTGGATTCGAACCCGCCAGCTCAGGTGTACATGCCCTTTGAGGCACAGATGCCGAGCCCCGGCTATTTTTTGGGTGCAGTTTGGCTGGGGCTGGGTTTGAACCTGCCACCCTTGGTATATGGGGCCAACATCCTGCTCATTGAGCTACAGGCACTGCCTACAAAGAGCTTCTTCTTCTTTTTTTTGTAGAGACAGAGTCTCATTTTATTGCCCTTGGTGGAGTGCTGTGGCATCACACAGCTCACAGCAACCTCCAACTCCCGGCTTAGGCGATTCTCTTGCCTGAGCCTCCCGAATAGCTGGGACTACAGTCGCCCACCACAACGCCCAGCTATTTTTCTGTTTTGCTGTTTGGCCGAGGCCGGGTTTGAACCTGCCACCTTCAGTATATGGGGCCGGCACCCTGAGAGCCCCAGGTGCCGCCCTACAAAGAGCTTCTTAATAAAGGACTTCTGGCTGCCGACTGGTCTGACCAGGCTCCTGAGAGCGGGCAGTTCATAAACTTGTGCCCCAGGCTGGCTGCTGTGGCTCATGCCTGTAATCCCAGCACTCTGGGAGGCTGCAGCAGGTGGATTGCCTGAGCTCATAGGTTCAAGACCAGCCTGAGCCAGAGTGAGACCCCCCATCTCTACAAATAACCAGGCGTTGTGGCTGTGGTGCGTGTAGTCCCAGCTACTTGGGAGGCTGAGACAAGAGAATTTCTTGAGGTTGCTGTGAGCTATGACACCATAGCACTCTACCCAGGGTGACAAAGTGAGACTGTCTCCCAAAATAAATAAAAATAAAAATAAACTTGTGCCCCACATTTCACCGAGTTTCGTATAGGACCTAATTATATTGCATTCACACGTTCAATCTCCACCTCACAGTGACATGGGGTGCCCGTCACATACACAGAAGCCTAATCCTCCGGTGTGGCTCCCCTTGGTGCTCAATGCCAGCTCCCCCTTAACCTGCTGCACTTCACTCTCCAGCGCTTCCAGCAGCCGCCTCACCCTGCTGCTCAGGCTACACTCCCCAGCCTGTCGGGACACAGTCCTTAACAAGAAATAGTGTCCTAAGTTCACACACTTGGTGACTCTTTTTCAGCCGACAGTGTAACAAGCAAAACGTCTTACCGCCTTTCTTTCTGCTGTCTGCTTTATGAAGCAAATATTATTAGAAAAGCATCTAGGTCTCTCGGATGTTTTAAGTCTGGGGTCTTTGACTGCCAGGCCAGTGCAGCAAGTTAACGTTTTTCTGGCCTGCAGAGCGAGGCCCCCGTGTCTCCCCGGTGAGTTGAGCAGGTGAGACCGCGGACTCCTGGGTGACAGAGGGGCCCAGCCCGGGGAGTGGCAAGGCTGTGTTAACCTGAGAGCTGCGAGGTGCCCCAGGGTGACGCGGAGGCAGCTTCGCGTAGCAGGGGAAGGAGCCGGGCCGGGGTCCCCAGCTGCCCCGCGGCAGGGCTCGGAATCGCGAGTGCGGAGCCCCTTCCCCGACAGCTCTGCTCGGCGGTGGCCGTGGGGACCCTCGGCTCCCGCCGGCGGCTCGGGCCGCAGCTCCGGGGCCCGGGCCGCGACGTCCCCGCCGCCCGCGCCCGCCGCCCGCGCTCGCGCCCAACGCTCGCTCGAGGGACGCCGCGGCCGGATGCCGGGCGGCCGCACCCTCCTCCGCCTCCTGGCGGCCCTGGTGGCCGGCGGCGCCGTCGCCTTCCTCGGCTACTGTGTTTACTTAGACCGGAAGCGGCGCGGGGACCCCGCGTTCAGGCGCCGCCTGCGGGACAGTGAGTGCGACGGCGGCGGCGCGGCCGGGCAGAGCGGGCTGCGGGCGGCGGGGCCGGGCGGGCGGCGTCGGGCCGGGCGGGTTGCGGGCGGGCGGGGCGGGGCCGGGCCCGGCGGGCTGCGGGCGGGCGGGGCCGGGGGGCGTGGGGGG
>CAUYRH010019242.1:0-13754 GCA_963574655.1 Perodicticus potto
TTGAGACAGAGCCTCAAGCTGTCACCCTGGATAGAGTGCTGTGGCATTACAGCTCACAGCAACCTCCAATTCCTGGGCTCAAGCGAGTCTCTTGCCTCTGCCTCCCAAGTAGCTGGGACTACAGGCGCCCGCCACAACGCCCAGCCATTTTTTGGTTACAGCCATCGTTGTTTGGCGGGCCTGGGCTGGATTCGCCAGCTCAGGTGTATGTGGCTGGCGCCTTAGCCCATTGAGCCACAGGCGCTGAGCCGAGACAGTTTTAAGCTGTTACTTCTCTGTAGAGTGCTGTGGCGTCACAGCTCATAGCAACCTCAGACTCTTGGGCTTAAGTGATTCTCTTGCCTTAGCCTCCCAAGTAGCTGGGACTACAGATAGCTGCCACAACGCCTTGGCTGTTTTTTGATTGTAGTTGGCATTGTTGTTTGGCAGGCCTGGCCTGGATTCGAACCTGTCAGCTATGGTGTATATGGCTGGCACCCTACAGGCGCCAAGCCAGAAACTGAGGATTGTTAAATACCTAGTAACGAACTTTTAAAACCTGAACTGGAGACTGGGCGTGGTGGCGCATGTGTATAATGTTTGGGAGGCCAATGTTTGAGGCTAGCCTGAGCAAGACTCTGATTACAAAAGTAGTAATATCAGCTGGGTGCCGGTGGTGTGTACCTCTTGTCTCAGCTACTTGGGAGACTGAGGCAGGAGGATGACTTGAGCCTAGGAGCTTAAAGTTGCAGTGACCTATAGTGACACCAGTGCACTATAGCTTGGGCAGCAGAGCAAGAGCAATTTTTATTTTTAAGACAAAGCAATCCTGTCTTAAAAATAATAAATATGAACTAGAACAGGATTTTTAAGGAAATTAAATTTAAAAGATAAGTTAGCATTCTGGATGCTAGGCTAAAGAATTTGGACTTCCTTTTTAGGGTGTTGGAAAGCAGACCGTAGGTTTGAGAAATTACTTAAATTGGGAAGTGGTGTGATTACTTAGAAAAAGTTAAAAGATGGTCTTTCAGTTGCATTTAACATGTGACTGTGAGGTCTTGGTAATTTGCAGATAATATTAGGCACAGAATTAATTTCAGAATTTTGTGTATCGGATGACACAGTTCTTTTTGGCTTTTTACCTGGATTTGGAGAAAGTTGAACATAAGATATTCCCACAGAATGGATTTGAATAAATTTAATCCTTTCTGATCCTATGAATGATCTTGTCTGACAGTGATTTTGTTTATAAACAAAAACATTTTATTTTATGTAACCTAACATAGTAAAATCATGAGGTGAATGCATATTTATGTTTTTCTCTTTTAAAACTTAAGGATAATTATGAGTAATCCACCATTCTCTTTACTACACAAAATAAGAGCTGATGAGTATATGGGTGGCAGAAAAATTGGGTTGGAAAGGGTTTATGCTGTTTATGGATAGGAAAACCAGAGGTTGGGGGAGAGTTTAGTTTGTTCTTCTGGTGTATAAAGGTTCTTTGTAGTGTTCCATAGGCCACCAAAAATATGAAGTTGCTTTAAAGAGCTCTTCAGATTTTCCCAGGAAGCCCAGCAGAATGAATTCCTCTATTAAAAAAGTAAGTTATGGGTGGCCCCCGTAGCTCAGTGGGTAGGGTGCTGGCCACATAACACTGAGGCTGGTGGGTTCCAATCCGATCTGGGCCAGCTAAAACAACAATGACAACTGCAAAAAGAAAAATAGCCAGGCATTGTGGCAGGTGCCTTGTGGTCCCAATTACTAGGGATGCTGAGGCAAGAGAAGCACTTAAGCCCAAGAGTTTGAGGTTGCTATGAGCTGTGACGACACGGCACTCTACCCAGGGCACCTCGGTGCTCTACTTAGGGCGACAGCTTGAGACTATATCCAAAAAAAAGTATGTTAGTTTCATTAGTATCTAAAGCAAGTCACAGGTTTGTGAACTGGGTGTGTATATCCATTTTCTACTCTGGTTGCTCATATCAACCACTGTTAGAATGGCTTAAGGTGAGAGCATATTTAACAGAGTAAAAGAATAGGTGAACTAGCAGTTATGTCTGCTCCAGAGAATCTTTACCCAGAGACTTCACCTCAGAAGTTGAAAAGTTCAGTAAAGTAAAAATTTCAGATATGGATTGTAAGATTTTTGTGGCTCATTACCTTTATGTTATGCATTTGAAAATAGTTTCATAGAATAAAAGTGTGGCTTCTTGTGTCTGTCAGTGCCTGTCCTTAACTCTTGTCATAGATGTGTTGAATAAGAGCACATAGTTACAGTAGCCCAGGCATGCTCAGGAGTTCAGTATTAACACTTGCTCAAATTATTAATTGTATTTCGGAAGCAGAGTAACAATCAGGAGTGCAGTATGCAAATTGAGTGGAACATGGCAGACAGGTGTTACGTCTCTCTTCCTTAAGGTCATCTTCCACTATCCTGACTTCACTTATAAAACACAGCTCAATGACACAATTATGAAGAATTTCAGGATATGAGCAGCAGAACTCTTATTTTTTACTTTTTTTACTTAATTTTTTTGAGACAAAGTCTTTTTTTTTTTTTTTTTTGAGATAGAGCCTCAAGCTGTCACCCTGGATAGAGTGCTGTGGCATCACAGCTCACAGTAACCTCCAATTCCTGGGCTCAAGGGAGTCTCCTGCCTCCGCCTCCCAAGTAGCTGGGACTACAGGCGCCCACCACAACGCCCGGCCATTTTTTTGGTTGCAACTGTCACTGTTGTTTGGCGGGCCCAGGCTGGATTTGAACCCGCCAACTCAGGTGTACGTGGCTGGCGCCTTAGCCCGTTGAGCCACAGGCGCCGAGCCGAGACAAAGTCTTACTATGCCACCTCAGAGTGCTGTGGTGTCACAGCTCATAGCAACCTCAAACTCTTGGGCTTAAGAGATTCTCTTGCCTTAGCCTCCCAAGTAGCTGGGACTACAGGCACCCACCACAACACCCAGCTATTTTTTGGTTGCAGCTGTTACTGTTGTTTGGCGGGCCCGGGCTGGATTCGAATCTGCTAGCTCAGTTGTATGTGGCTGGCACCTTAGCCGTTTGAGCCATAGGCGCTGAGTCCAACAACAGCAGAACTTTTTTTTTTTTTTTTTTTGTAGAGACAGAGTCTCACTTTATTGCCCTCTGTACAGTACTATGGTGTCACACAGCTCACAGCAACCTCCAACTCTTGGGCTTAGGCAATTCTCTTGCCTCAGCCTCCCAAGTAACTGGGACTACAGGCACCCACCACAACGCCCGGCTATTTTTCTGTTTTTGCAGTTCGGCGGAGGCCAGGTTTGAACCCGCCACCTTCGGTATATGGGGCTGGCGCCCTGTTCGATGAGCCACAGGCGCCGTCCAGAGGTACTTCCTTTTTTTTTTCTTGCTGTTTTTGGCTGGGGCTGGGTTTGAACCCACCACTTCCGGTATATGGGGCTGGCACCCTACCCCCTGAGCCACAGGCGCCGCCCAACAGCAGAACTTTTAATCAAGCACAGGTGCCTCATCTGTGAAGCCAGCCCCGTGGATAAGTTTTATCTTATCACCGAGCAAGAAGAGAACCTGGCTGTCCAATTCTGGAATCAAATCTGTATTTAAAGAACCACCAAATAGTGACAGAAGGAAATTAAGAGACCCTTATGACCTTTTTTTGTGTTGTACACTTTTAAATCTTAGTTAAAACCATTAAGCTTCATAGTTAAAACCATTAAGCTTCAAGTGTCCCTTTTCTGCTAGTTTTTCTTACACCTTTCTGCTTATAACATATAACTACTTGTGTTTATTTGTGTAATTTATTCCCTACTACACTATAATTTCTTTGTAGGCACCATCTCAGTATGTTAGGGGCTTCCTCCCACCTCCTCCCCTTGTTTAGTATTAACAAATGTGTTTAGCACATAAGTATCTAAAAGTTTTTTGAATGAATGAACTTGAAAAGATGCCTCATAGAACCTTGTAAGTTGGTAGAAGTTTTTCAAAGAGTGCTCATTTTACTTTTCACTGTATTTTTTGCTATTGACCTACCACTTACGCAACCAAATTATGTAAGTTTTCCTGTAACACCTACATTGTCAAAATTCAATCAACTTAATGTAGAGGAATTGCCAAAAATAGTTTCATACAGTGTCAAATTATATCTCTCTGAGGACTTTCCCTCTTTGCCTTCTCCCAAGAGGTTTGTTTTATACAGATTTCCTACTGGGTTAGTTTTATTCTGCAAGTAAGAATTGAATGTAAATATAGGCAAAGAAACTACAGAAGCATTATTGCTGCTATAGAACCAACTCTTGACATACCTCTTTCAAAAAGCATTTTGTCTTTATGTTTAAAATCCTCAGATCACAAATATAGTTTCTTATTTATAGTTTTCATAGCCTTTTTGATAAAATAATGTCTGCTACTTAATTGTTTATGGGCTTTTGTATGTCAGTATGTTTAGCCATTAATTTTTTCCTAATGAATTTCTTTTAAAATTTTCCAATTCAAAATTCGCCCCTTTTTTTTTTTTTTTTTTTTTTTTTGTAGAGACAGAGTCTCAGTCTATGTTTGGCCCTCGATAGAGTGCTGTGGCGTCACACAGCTCACAGCAACCTCCAACTCTTGGGCTTATGCGATTCTTTTGCCTCAGCCTCCCAAGTAGCTGGGACTACAGACACCCGCTACAACGCCCGGATACAAAATTCGCCTCTTTTTAATGAAGAATTTTGTATGGACTTATCAAATATGTACATAGTTTATAAAAAGCTAATGATAGAAGTTAGGTGACCATATGCTTGATCAGCCAAACCAGACTACTTATAAGAGACAACATAGGCAATTTTAATGATTATTCTGAGATAATGAGCATAGGTGAGGACTTTGGGGGGCATAAACTGGGACTCTTCTTAGCAAACAGAAATACAGTCATTTTGCTAACAAGAAAAAGTATCCTTTGTCCCACTCTATACTCAGGCCCTAGTCTTACTTTCCATAGGCACTGACCCTCTCAACTATTTAACTCTTTCTTCTAGGATTTATTTACCTTCATTTTTTTCTAAATGGCGTGCTTATACTGTTATTTCTAATAACAGTAATTTCTATAATAGTAATAATTTACTATTATATTTCTTGCTATTCAAATTGCCCTTCTATGCACTCGGTGCTTCTTCCAGTTGTATTGCCGTCTCTACCACATGTCAACGAAATAGAGTTTCTATGTGGTGCTATTTTTTTCTTTAAAACTTTTGGAACCTGAGGTCCTGCTTTAGTCTGATTGCTTACTCTCTATGCTTTCTGTATACCATCACTTTCTCTTTGTCATTACTTCTTCAGTTCCATGTTTTCCGCTTTATGCTTCTATTTTCCTAGAATAAACTCTTTGTTGAGCTTATTTACTATGGTTGTGTTTTGTTATGATTTTTTTTTGTGACCTTGAATGTTGAAAAATATGTCCTATTCTCTGCCTCACACAGGTAGTTTTACTGTCCTCAAAGTTTAATATTACTGTTAAGAACCTATACTAATTACTTTGATAGTACTTTGTATGTGACTTATTTATCATCACTGGTAACTTAAGGCTCTTTTCTTTATTTCTGGTTTTCTGAAGTTTAAAGATGATATGTTGTGCATGAAATTGTCTTTTTTCTTGGTCCTGCTGAATACTCTTGAGCCCTTTGAATGTGGAGGTTTATATCCTTCAGTTGTAGAAAGATTCCTTTTTTCTTCATTTCTATTTTCTTTCTCCTTACCTATAACTCTGTCAAACGATAATCCTCTTGACAGTTCTCTGATTTATGTGTTACATTTTCTTCTTCATTTTGTTCTGCTCTCTGGGAGGTTTCCTCAACTTGATCTCAGTCTTTATGTTGACTTTATTTCTTTGTGTCTTGTTTTAAAAAGAGTATCACATTTTGAATATCCATGAGCTCTTTAATGAATGAATGTTGTTTGATCCCTTTGAGGAACATCTCTCCCTCAAATTTTCTTTTCCCTGCATCATCTAAGTTCCTTGTTTTGTTGTTTAGTTTGGTTTTTCTTTCATATTGGTGGCCTTCCTTGGATACGTAGTGTTCCTTTTATGTTTGTCTAGCAGAGGAAAAACCTAATGAACTCTTGGTGACTACTAGTGGACTTTGCTGTGGAGTGCGGTGGCAAGCTAGCTTTTATAGGGAGATCATTCCAAATAAAATCAGAAATTTCACCTCTGATATTGTTTGGTGATCCAGTAGTAGAATTCCTTAGTCTTCTGACAAGTGTTGTTAGGGGCCAAGAAAGTGTTTGGGTCCCAGTACTGAGTAAATTCTTTTTTATTTCTTTACTAACTACCTGAATCCCTGCAGAGATGGTAGTACATGGGACAGGGACGTGTGGAAAGGAATGCCTATGAGATCTTTATTCTCCATAGTATAAATATCCTATCTTTTGGGGAATGGGGCTTAGCAAGAATCTGAAGTTCTGCTGCTCCAAATACAGGTTTCAGTTGTACAACTCATTTTTCAAACACATGCATCATCCCTTTCTCCCCCCTTCAAATTTTTATTGTAGTAAAATACACATAAGATAAAATTTGTCATCTTAACTATGTTTAAGTGTACAGTCAAGTGTTAGTAAATACATTCATAATTTTGTTCAACCATTACTACCATCCGTTTCCATACGTTACTTCATCTTGTAAAATTGAAACTTTAGGCCGGGTGCAGTGGCTCATACTTATAATCCTAACACTCTGGGAGGCTGAAGTGGGCGGATTGATCGAGCTCAGGAGTTCAATACCAGCCTGAGCAAGGGCAAGACTCCATCTCTGCTAACAATAGAAAAACTAGCCAATGTGGTGGCACAGGCCTGTAGTCCCAGCTGTTTGGGAAGCTGAGGCAAGAGAATCTCTGGAGCCCAAGAGTTTGAGGTTGCTGTGAGCCATGATACTACAGCACTCTACCTAGGGTTATGGAGTGAATTGTGTCTCAAAAAAAAAGAGAAAGGAAAAGAATAGAAAATAAAATTGAAACTTTATACCCATTGGGTACAGTCATGTACATCACATTAACAGTGTTTCTAGTCAATGATGGACCACACTTCTGATGGTGGTCCCATAAGATTATAATAATATATATATATATATTTTTTTTTTTTCTTCTTTTTTTAGAGACAGTCTCACTTTGTCGCCCTCGGTAGAGTGCTGTGGCATCACAGCTCACAACAACTTACAGCTCTTGGGCTTAGGTGATTCTCTTGGCTCAGCCTCCCAAGTAGTTAGGACTACAAGCACCCACCACAACACTGGGCTGTTTTTTTGTTGCAGTTTGGTCGGGGCTGGGTTCGACCCCCCGCCACCCTTGGTATATGGGGCCGGTGCCCTACTCAATGAGGCACAGGTGCCGCACTATAATACTATATTTTTACTATACCTATTCTATGTGTGGATGTATTCAGATATACAGATATTTACTATTGTGTTACAATTGCCTCCAGTATTCAGTAGGGTAACATGCCCATATGTTAGTAGTCTAGGAGTAATACTGAGGACATTTTGCCCCGTGACAGAATTAGCCTAATGACACATTTCTCAACATATCCCTGCCCTTAGGAGACAGATGGCTTTACATACAATGCAGTATTATTCCTCCTGAAAAAGGAAGGAAATTCTGACATATGCTACAATATAGATGAAACTAGAGAACATTGGGCCAAGTGAAATAAGCCAATCACAAAATGACAAATACTGTGTGATTCCATTTATATATGAGATACAGTCAGAGACCTCCTTCTAAATCCTTGCCCCAGAAAAATTTAAGTCTTTTATGAAAGTAATGCCCTTATTACAGTACTATTTGTAATAGCTTCAAACTGGAAACAATTCAATGTACATTCACTATAGAATGGGAAATAGATTGTGTGCATTCATACAATAGAATGCTATGTAAACAAATTAGAGTAAATTTAATAACTTTAAATAACTTGACCTAATGTTCTCTAGTTTCATCTATATTGTAGCATATTATCAGAATAAGTATAAATTTAACAACTAAACTGGTTGATGCGGATGACTTTGTCAAAGAACTTAACAACTGCCTGCAGCAAAATGGATGACTCTCACAAATGTGTTAGGCAAATAGTTAAAAATTAGGCATAGCTTAAGGGTTACTTTTGTCACGGGTTGAGGAAGGTTTAGTGAAGAAAACTTAGAAATTATACTCTATAAAGTGGAAGTCAGTATTTCATTAGAAATTTCTTCTCTTTTTTTCTATTTTACATAATTAAAATCATACTTTATAGTTTTATAAGTCTTTTTACTTAAAATACATCACTTTCCAACAGTACAGTAAGCATTCTTTGAAAACATTCTGATACTTCACAGCTGTGTGATCATGTGCAGATTTCTTATTCTCAGTGCCAGTTTTCTTTTCTATGAAGTGAGGATAATAGGGTACCAGCCTCACAGGGTTGGTTTGGAGATTCAGTGAATCAGAAAGCATTTATTCCCCAGGCCTGATATATAATGCCCCATAAATATCAGCTATTAATACTATTTTTGTTATATTTAAGAATGGTAAATGAAAGAAAAAAACTTCATTCTTTCATAACATTTTAATTTGCACTTATTGAATATCTGTTGTATTCCAGGCAATAACTTTAAAATACTTTAAATTAAATGATCTTGACCTAGAAATTCACTGTTGGGAAGGGGAAATTGAAAGGTAAACAAATTACAGAGTAGTATGATGTTTATGTACAAAGTGGAAACACACAGAAAAGAAATGTGCTGTGTTTAAACCAATGACCAGGAATTAGATGGGAAATGTATGGACTTTCCAGGCACATAAAAGCTTGTGATAGCATATTTAAGTATGCAGACAGCACAATAGCTATAAGCATTGAAAACACTAATAACAGAGAAAAATACCAAGAAAATCAAAGGTAAATTCATACAGGATTTTATGTACAGCCAAAACTGAGTAAGGAAAAGTACCCGTGTTTAGGAAAGAACAGACCTCGAAGTTCTTCATTCCATTTTTCCCATGTTTGCCTGCTATGGGTAGTTACGAAACCATTGATGGGACCTCTGATCTCTGCCTTGTAGAAGAGAGGTAGTGATGACAGTCTCACAGTTTACATTGTGGGGTATTGTTAATTTGCATTTCTAATTCTTGATTTAAGGTGATGATTAATGAGGATTAAGTAGTAAAAGCCTGTATATTTTCCTAAAGGCAATTAATAAAAATTTGCATTTTACAGAAAACCTTAAGAATGGAGTCTAAACCTTCAAGAATTCCAAGAAGAATTTCTGTTCAACCCTCCAGCTCTTTAAGTGCTAGAATGATGTCTGGAAGCAGAGGAAGTAGTTTAAATGATAACTATCACTCAAGAGACCCTTCATTCAGACTGGACTCTGAATATCAGGTGAACTTTAATTTGGAATATATGTACAAAATCCTCAGGACCACTTTTTTTTATTTTTCCTTAATTTTAAAAAAGGTAATAGATTGGCTGGGTGCCTGTTGTTCACGGGTTAGAGCATTGGCCCTGCGCACCAGGGGTGGCAGGTTTAAACCTGGCTTGGGCCTGCTTAACAAAAAAAAATAGTAATAACTGAATCTGAGGTGTCCTGCAATCAAAAACATTAATATATCTGTAGCAAATTAAATTATTAGTGTCTTTTAAACTTGGGACTCCAGAATTATAGATAATAGTAGCTTTATATAAAATCATACTTTTCAAAGACTTGGAAAATTTTTTCTTACAAATTTAAGTATCAGAATAAGTATAAATTTAATTTTTGTTTTTTTTGAGACAGAGCCTCAAGCTGTCTCCCTGTATAGAATGCTGTGGCATCACAGCTTACAGCAACCTCCAATTCCTGGGGTCAAGCGAGTCTCCTGCCTCTGCCTCCCAAATAGCTGGGACCACAGGCGCCCGCCACAACGCCCGGCCATTTTTTGGTTGCAGCCACCATTGTTGTTTGGCCAGCCTGGGCTGGATTCGAACACACCAGCACAGGCGCCGTGCCCAGAATAAGTATAAATTTAATAAGTAAACTGGTTATAGCTGGGCCTTGTGGCCGGTGCCTGTAATCCCAGCTACTCGGGAGGCTGAGGCAAGAGAATCGCCTAAGCCCAGGAGTTGAAGGTTGTTGTGAGCCGTGTGACACCATGGTACTCTACCAGGGGCGATAAAGTGAGACTCTTGACTCTACAAAAAAAAAAAGTAAACTGGTTGATAATGATGACTTTGTCAAAGAAATACAAACTGCATCTTGGCTTGGCTCCTGTGGCTCAAGCGACATACACCTGAGCTGGTGAGTTTGAATCCAGACTGGGGTCCGCTACACAACAATGATGGCTGCAACCAAAAAAAAAAAAAACAAAAATAGCCAGGTGTTATGGCAGGTGCCTGTAATCCCAGCTACTTGGGAGGCGGAGGCAGGAGAATTGCTTGAGCCCAGGAGTTGGAAGTTGCTGTGAGATGTGATGCCACGGCACACTACCCAGGGTGACAGCTTGAGGTTCTGTCTCAGAAAAAAAAAAAAACTGCATCCTTTCCCTCTAAGGTAGTGGTTCTCTACCTGTGGGTTGGGACCTCTTTGGATTGTGTTAAAGGTTCATGGCATTAGGAAGGTTGAGAACCGCTGCTCTAACAGCACACTCAATTTGTCTGATTTTTCTTTGTGTGCACAAAACAGTGGTGGAGTAACAGTTAAGTGTTTTTCTTTTTTTTTAATGAGGCTATGATTCTAAGTATTTTGCTTTTAATGTTGGGTGATTATTGTATTAACAAACTGCACTTTCATGAAAATGCCAGTCATCTTTTATGTGAATATTTGTATTTTATTATCATGATTAGTAATGAGACTGTACTGATTTATCCATCTCCTCTAAGTAGCTAGTTTTCCTTAGGATCAACAGCTCTTTTGCTTTTGAAATGGCTTGTCGGTGTTGTAGCACAATAATATTAGTATAAGACATTGCGTATCTCAGAAGGCATTGATTTGTAGGTTTAATGCAGCTTATCTTTTAAGTTCATTGTACCTTTGGCTGAATAGCTACTTAAGGTAATTGGCAAAAGTCTGATTTCTAGGTAAGTGAATCTAAAAGAATTGTTCAGTGAAAGTTTCTGTTTAAGTGTGGTGTTTATGTATTTATATATCCTATGATAGAATGTATGAAAAAAACCTCATTTAAAAATGTACATAGTAATAAGCATTTTATAAAATATTCAGAGTAAGACTGAAGTTAAAAAAAAATTTTAAATGCCCATATCTATGCTTTCTCTTTTTAAATAACAGCAATAATTTTTTCTAGAGACAGAGTCTTACTTTATAGCCCAGGCAAGAATGCCAGGTAAGAGTTAGCATCTCAGCCTAACTCACAGTGACCTCAAACTCCTGGGCTTAAGCAATCTTCCTGCCTTAGTCAAACAAGTAGCTAGGACTAAAAGTGCATGCCATTACACCCAGTTAAATTTTTTTTTTCCTTATTTTTAGTAGAGATAGAGTCTCCCTTAAGTCCTGTTCTCCAGGGAGGACCCCTGTATTCTCTTAAGTTCAAGGGATCCTCCCACCTTTGCCCTCCAGAGTACTAGGATTACAGGTGTAAGCCACCATGCCTGGCCTACTATGCACTTCTTAACTGTATATGAACTTTACTTGTTCTCCCTTAAATGTAGTTTGGTATTTTAGTCTGTTGCTAGGCATGTGTACACTTGTTGGAGGTACAGAATCATTTATTTTGTGTTCTTTAGCAATGTGGTGACATATAAAGGGTACAGAATTGTTCCTTCTCCCTATATTTTCTTTATAAAATTTACTGATCTTTGGTATTTAAATACATTTTAAATACCTAATCTTTGTACTGATATTTGTCTTATTGTTTTTAATATAGCTTGTTAGTGAGGAAACCAGACTATACTGCCTGGATTAGAGTCCTGTTTGACTACTACTAGCTATTAACATTTTTTTATCTTAGCTTCCACATCACTTTCCTGATCCAGTTGTCACAGTTAAGTGAATTAATACTATATATTGAATAATAGTTATGTGCCTCCTGATAACACTGTATAAACCTTAGTTACGGTAGCATTTGTTTTTATTGTTAACATAATTATATTTTAGGTGCTGTGGTCTTAAATATATTTAGAAAATTTACTGACATTCACTTTAAGTTACCACTTTTTTCAAACTGTTCGTTCCAGCTTGTTTTTTGTTTTTTTTGGGGGGGGGGGGTTGAGACAAGCTTCTCAGTGCTGTGGCATCACAGCTCACAGCAATCTCAAACTCTTGGGCTTAAGTGATTCTCTTGCCTCAGCCTCCCATACAGCTGGGACTACAGGCACCCACCGTAACGCCTAGCTATTTTTTTTTTATTGTAGTTGTCGTTGTTTGGCTGGCGCCCTAACCACTTAGCTATGGACGCTGAGCCCTTCCACCTTGTTCTTAGTGTTGTAGATTATTCAGAGAGTCTAATTTTTAGGATTGGTCAAGGCCAGGAGTTTGAGGTCACAGTGTTCTCTGATGGTGCCTATGAATGTCTACTCCAGTTTAGGCAGCATTGTGAAACCTTTTTTTTTAAGTCTAAATTTTCATTGACCAAATGAAAGTGTTTTAAAAACCACTTAAATGGCATTTTGATGACCATGAAATGATTCTACCTAGATGGTTATCGTAATAACATATTCGTGTTGAATCTGTTCCAAAATTTTAATGAATTTGAATACCAAACTAAAAACCAAAAATTTCTTGCAAACATCCAAAAATCAAACCAAATAGAATGTTTAAACCTTTTTATTAATACTTAATAAGATTGAAAATGATCAGTTTTATGTATTTGGGGTTTTTAAAAAATTCTTTTCAATTGTTTAAATTTGGTTGTAATCTTTCGTTTGATGGATTATGGGGAAAGTGCCAATTGTAAGTCATCCATTGTTAGCCTGCTTTGCTTTTTGTAGTTTTTTTCTTTTTTTTTTTTTGAGACAGAGCCTCAAGCTGTCACTCTGGATAGAGTGCTGTGGCATCACAACTCACAGCAACCTCCAATTCCTGGGCTCAAGCGAGTCTCCTGCCTCCATCTCCCAAGTAGCTGGGACTACAGGCGCCCGCACAATGCCCGGCCATTTTTTGGTTGCAGCCATCATTCTTGTTTGGTGGGCCTGGGCTGGAATCGAACCTGCCAACTCAGGTGTACGTGGCTGGTGCCTTAGCAGCTTGAGCCACAAGCACCAAGCCTGCTTTTTGTAGTTTTGATCTAGAAATTGAAAGTCCTGTGTTCCTGAATGAAAGTATTTAAATTCTGTTTTCTCTTCTGTAAAATGGTGATAGTAATAGCGTTTTCTTCATACAGTTGTTAAGATTAATTGAAAGTACACATGTAAAACATTTAGAACAGTGCCTGGAGCATAGTACGGGTTCACATGTTGTTAGTTATGATTGCTGTCTATACTATTATTATCATTATTTCCTGGCTTTAAGTTGTTTTGAATTCATAATATCTTTATATTATAATGTTACCCAAATTTTTTTTTTTTTTTTTTAAGGCAGAGTCTCACTTTGTCATCCTTGGTAGAATGCTATGGTGTCATAGCTCACAGCAATGTCAAACTCTTGGGCTCAAGTGATTCTCTTGTCTCAGCCTCCCAAATAGCTGGGACCATAGGCGCCCGCCACAACGCTCACCTATTTTTGCTGCAGTTGTCACTGCTGTTTATTGCTGGCCAGGGCCAGTTCGAACCTGCCAACCTCAGTATATGGGGCTGGCGCTCTAGCCACTGAGCCACAGGTGCTGCCCTGAAGACCATTCTTTTTTTTTGTTTG
>CAUYRH010019244.1:0-10245 GCA_963574655.1 Perodicticus potto
GCCTCACCTTCCCAAGTAGCTGGGAGGTACAAGATACCATTCCCAGGTAATTTTTTATTTTTATTTTTAGAGACCAGGGTCTTCTTTTGTTGTCTTAAGCTGGTGTTGAGCTCCTGGCTTCAAATGATCCTCCTGCCCTGGTCTCCCAAAGTGCTGGGTTTACAGATGTCAGCAGCCATGCTCAGTGTATTTTTAATTTTTATTTTTGTTTCTATTTGTTTGTGGAGATAGGATCTCCATCTGTTATCTAGGCTAGAGTAAAGTGGCATCATCATAGCTCACAGCAACCTCAAACTCCTGGGCTCAAGTGATCCCCCCTGTCTCTGCCTCCTGAGTAGCTGGGACTACAGGTGCACCTTACCACATCTGCCAAATTTTTCTATTTTTTGCAGGTCTGGGGTCTTCCTTGTGTTGCTTAAGCTGGTCTTAAACTCCTGGCCTCAAGTAATCCTCCTGCCTCAGCCTCCCAGGTAGCTGGAATTACAGGTGTGTAGGGTTAGAAAACCACCGTACCTAAGCCACACAAAGGCAAGCCTTTAATGGGTGAAAATGGCTTTTGCTAATACAGAAGCAAGAAAGCTGGGCTCCCCCTGAAACATACACACAGAGGCTGTTTGTTCGGAGGTAAAAGTCCATAAAAACAGTAAAGTATGCTTCCGTTAAGCCCTGCTTAGGGGCTGACAACCCCACCCCTGGTGATACGGATCAGAGGATGACATATGTTTGTCTATACATAATGCCTTGGGGCCTAAAGATTTCTGCTCTGTAGAAAAACAAAGTCATAAATCCATTTTG
Source organism: Perodicticus potto (assembly GCA_963574655.1). NCBI lineage: Eukaryota > Metazoa > Chordata > Mammalia > Primates > Lorisidae > Perodicticus > Perodicticus potto. The sequence continues at coordinate 796 of CAUYRH010019244.1, forward strand.
GGTTAACTAAGTGTGTGCTTGAGGGGTTTCATTCACCAGTCTCCCCTGCAGCTCTTTGTGATCTTTATTTTGAGCCTATATTCAAAAGATGACGCATGTCTAAGAAGAATGTAAAAACAGAAAGTAATGTGTTGATATGTAGAGTAAATGTTTTTCCGGTAGTTAATTATAGTTAGAAGAAGTTAGGTAATGGGAAAAAGCTATAGACTATAGATTAAGTGTGTACGTGACCACCAGTATATATAAGGTGGCCCAGAATAAAGACAATTTGCTACACGCCACCTGGAGAGTGTGTAGTCTGTTTCTTGTATTTCCCCTAATAATTATAGGTACAAGTCTCTACACCTGGGGCAAAGCTACTGTCCCTCGCGTCTCCGTTCACGCAACACAGGTGCTTGGGCCACCATGCCTAGTCTGAATCCTATTCAAGTAAAGGCTTGGAGACTAATGATAGGGGTGGGATGGGGTAAAAGGTGTGCTGAGGAATTGGTTCTGGATAGGATGAGTAGTTTACATGAGAGTAATAGCTACAATAGGACATTTATTGTGTGTCAGGCATTGGACTAAGGATCTCACATACTTTAAGAGATAATCCAGTAAAGCACCTAGCTGAGGGTAGAGTACATTATAATACTCAATTTACTACTAGCTGTTAAGTTACTATTGTGATCACTTCTAATCCTCTCAACAACTATATTAGATGGGTTTTATCCACTTTGTTAATGGCGAAGTGAAGTCTTGAGAGATTAAGTAAATCACTTAAGGTCAGACAGCCGGTTATTCCTGCAGCCTGCAAAAGAACTCAAATCTATCTGCCTGAACCTATAGCCCTGTCCTATGCACTTTACCCTGCTTCCCCTCGAGGACCCCCTCTTCCAAACTGGAAGTTTTGTGATTCTATGAAACCAGGCAGAAAATGATAACTTTAACTTGAAAAAAAAATGTCTACACAAACTTAGATAAATCTTACAAATTAGTAGAACATTTAGCCATTTGAAGTTAAATTTTAAATAGTATGACAAGGCTTGGCACCTGTGGCTCAACGGGCTAAGGTGCCAGCCACATACACCTGAGCTGGCGGGTTCGAATCCAGCCTGGGCCCACCAAACAATGACGGCTGCAACCAAAAAATGGCCGGGCATTGTCGCGGGCGCCTGTAGTCCCAGCTACTTGGGAGGCAGAGGCAGGAGCTTCGCTTGAGCCCAGGAATTGGAGGTTGCTATGAGCTGTGATGTCACTGCACTCTATCCAGGGTGACAGCTTGAGGCTCTGTCTCAAAATAAATAAATAAATAAATAAATAAATAAATAAATAAATAGTATGACAAATGTATATCACAAGTACAATGAAATTGGATCGTTTTTGTCTTTTAATTTTCAAACCCACTTATTTATCAGCTAAAGATAGTCTTCCTGGTTCTTCTCTTACCAGGTGCCAATAAATGAAGAGAAACTCAGTGTCATAACAGTGATTATGAAAGTTAAATGGCCCTGAAGGATCAGAAGTGAATAAACAAGGCTTAGGGGCTACGATTTAAAAGCCTTTGAAGAAAAAAGGACTTGACACCATAATTTCAGTCTCCTGCAGAGGGTTGAACTGTAATTGCGTTCTCTGCCTTAAGTGAGCAGCTGGAAAAGGCTGCTTGGCCTGTTAGAGGTAGAGAGAAAAGTCCAGCACTGGTCTGCATAGATGTCCATGGAAATGGGCCAGCAGGATGGGAACAAATGGTCAAGAAGTCACCAAGATGAATCTAAAGCCAAAGCCTCTGCTACAAGTGCATGAGTACAAATGTGGCCTTCAAGGTGAAAATCCCAAGTCAAAAAATCTGGCCCATATTGTCCCAATATCTTTATATTAAGCATATTTTCAGGCTTGCCAGAAATCCCCATTTATAGCATGCTCTTCCTATATAAAAAGCTCCTTTAGGCTGTGGTACATGCCTATAATCCTAACACTCTGGGAAGCTGAGGATACCTTGAGCTCAGGAGTTCGAGACCAGCCTGAGCAAGAGGGTGAGCCCATCCCTACTAAAATAGAAAAAATAGCTGGGCATTATGGCAGGCACTTGTAGTCCCAGCTACTTGGGAGGCTGAGGCAGGAGGATCATTTGAGGTTACTGAGAGCTAGGTTGATGCTATGGCACTCTAGCTTGGACAACAGAGTCAGACTGTCTCAAAAATAAATAAATAAATAAAACAAAAATTCAGACAGAACCAGAGAAACAAACCCATGGGGCCTTAGCAGAGCCAAATTAGAAATGATTCCATAAGGACCTTTCATTAATATAACACAGAGAATTCCCACAACAAATAACTCTGAGGATGAACTCAGTCAAAAACGAGAAAGGAAACAATATCTACAAAAATCAACAGAGCCAACCATAAATGTAAGAAAAGACCAGACACTGAAGGAGACCAAGCCATATGAAAGTGTATTTATAATCTCAGAGGAAACAGTAGAGACTCTGGGGAAGGGGCTGGAAAGAACATTATAGAAAAGAACAGAGAGAGAATAAGAGATGTGATTAAAAAGAAAGAAAGAAAAGGCTCGGCGCCTGTGGCTCAAGCGGCTAAGGCGCCAGCCACATACACCTGAGCTGGCAGGTTCGAATCCAGCCCGGGCCAGCCAAACAACAATGACAGCTGCAACCAAAAAAAAAAAAAAAAAATAGCCAGGCGTTGTGGTGGGCGCCTGTAGCCCTAGCTACTTGGGAGGCGGAGGCAGGAGAATCGCATGAGCCCAGGAGTTGGAGGTTGCTGTGAGCTGTGATGCTAAAGCACTATAGCCAGGGTGACAGCTTGAGGCTCTGTCTCAAAAAAAAAAAAAAAAAAAATCCAGAAGGTAGTGCAAAAAGGAAAAAGAATACTATGTGAAAGAGAATTTAAGGAATATAAAAACCAGAATGCATCTAGTAAAAACTTCTAGAGGAGATGTAGAGAGAATGGAAGATAAATATTCAGAGAGAGATAATAATGGAGAATTTTCCCAGATGTGAATCCTACAATTAAAAATTCTAGTTACTCTTAATTAGGATACATACAAGCAAATTAACACTTAGATGCACTGAATTTAAACAGTATAAATCAAGACAACTAGCAAATATCCAAAAGTACTGAAGAGATGGACGGGTAGGAACTGGGGAGCAGATTAGGTCAGTTCAGACTGTCCCGGATTTCTCTTCAGTAGGCTTGTCATCAGCACTTTACGAGACCTGGAATTGGGAGTATTAAGGACATCGCAGCTCAGTGAAGTTAGCGGTGTTTCTTCTCAATAGCTGCAGTGGTCAGACGCAGGCAGCAGGGATGGCTATTCCACTATTTCTGCTACCAGGTTTCCAGACAGGAGGAGAGTTTGAAGAGGACCCAGTGAGAATGAAGCTTCCATTAGGGAGAAAACAAGTAGCATAAAAAGTTGTTATATCCTCATGTAGCTCTTTGAAAAACTGTGGACATTCTTTCTGCACAGAGCCAGAGCCAGCCTTTCAGTGTCAAACAGTGTTCAGTAGAACTACATGATCCCTTTACTGGCCTTCCATTTGTCAGACAGTCTGTCTCTTACTTACTTCTGTTCTCTCTCATCACCCATTGCTTAGAAACTCTTTTTTCTTTTTTTGAGACAGAGTCTTACTCTGTGCCCTGGATAGAGTGTCATGGCATCCTAGCTCACAGTAACCTCCAACTCCTAGGCCCAAGCAATCCTCCTGTCTCAGTCTCCCAAGTAGCTAAGACTATAAGCAACTGTCACGATGCCCTTCTAGTTTCTTTATTTTTAGTAGAGACAGGGTCTCGCTCTTGCTCAGGCTGGTCTGGAACTCCTGAGCATGAACAATCCACCTGCACTGGTCTCCCAGCATGCTGGGATTACAGGTGCAAGCCATCACACTCAGCGGCCTGCTTAGAAACTCTCTATTCTATACCTTGGAACACTGGTGTGCTATGAGAGGATCTTAGATGTGCTGTGAAATTTTTAAAGATCTTTGATTAAGTTATTTGCAGAAGAAGTTCAAGGCCAGTAAGTATATTCCTTTTTTTTTTTTGATCAACATAATTTAAGTGTGCTATGGAAGTTTAACTATAGGTTCAAGTGTGCCCGTGAGATTTAAAAAAAAAAGATTCAAAAACATTGCTTTACACTATTTTTTTTTTTTTGGTTTCCTTCAGATTTTGCCACAAGAGTAAAACAGCTGTATTGAAAGGGGAGAGTAAAAGTAACCAGAAATATCCATAGAGAGGTCAAATTTGAACAATGCTACAAACTCAGATACACAAAAATAGAGCATCCCTTATTTTCCACAACTGACTGAAACTTCTCTTGAGCACTGGATCTACAGATGGAAGGTGGGAATGTAAGCCTGCCATTTTAAGGTATCTCCATTTGTCCTGTTTCTTTCTTTTATTTTCTTTCTAAAATTGAGATAGGGTCTCTCACTCTGTTGCTCCTGCCGGAGTGCCATGGTATTATCATAGCTCACTGCAACCTCCAAGTCCTGGGCTCAAGGCATCCTCCTGCCCCAGTCTTCCAAGTAGCTGGGACTACAGGCATGCTCCACTGTGCCTGTCTAATTTTCTTGTTTTTTGTAGAGACAATACTTCTCTGTCTTCCTCAAGGTGGTCTCAGACTTCTGGACTCAGCCCCCCAAAATGCTAGGATTACAGATGAAAGACACCACTCTCTGCCATGTTTCAACACTTCATTCCAGGTAAGTATATTTGGGAAGTCCTCCAAAATCCACTCCTAGCTTGGGGCCCATAGCTCAGTGGTTAGGGCACCAGCCACATACACTGGGGCTGGTGGGTTCGAACCCAGCCCAGGCCTGGTAAACAACAGTGACAACTACAAAAAAAAAAAAAAAATAGCCAGGCATTGTTGTAGGCACCTGTAGTCCCAGCTACTTGGGAGACTGAGGCCAGAGAATCACTTAAGCCCAAGTTAGAGGTTGCTGTGAGCTGTGACGGCACACCACTCTACCGAGGGCAACACAGTAAGACTCTGTCTCAAAAAACAAACAAACAAAAAACCCCAAACCAGAATCCACTCCTGAATTTTCAGTCATTAGCTTTCCTACACATTTTCATCTCTACATTCATTTCTTTTTTCCTTTATTTTAAGATTTTAAGGGGGTACAAATTTTTTTTCATGGATACCTTGTATAATGCTTAAGTCACAGCTTTTAGTGTGCCCACCACCAGAACAGTGTTCATTGTACTGATAGGTAAGATTTTATTCCTCATCCCTACCCCCCTTCTCAGTTTCCAGGGTCCTTTACAGCTCTTTGTGCTTGTGTGTGCCCATCTGTTAGCTCCCAATTATTAGTAAGAACATACCTACACTCATTTCTTCTAGTCCCAATCATACTGTCTTTGGGAGGGTTCCTTACTCTAGGTCCTTTTTCTCACCAATCAATTACAAGATGGGGAATAGGAAGACTTCCGGACATGCGAAGACTCAAAAGACAAACGAAATAAGACAAAACTTCTTTGCATCTTCCTTAGGTAGGTACTGAGAATGTGCTCCTCCAAAATAGAAATATATTCTCTCTCTCACCTCTGCTCCTTCATGAGAGGGACCCATTTCCAATTCTCTTCGGAAGTGCTCTAAACTTTCTCTTTGTTCTTCCTAAATCAAGTCTCTGTCACCCTGAAACTTGTGTAGGTGACTTTTGCTCTCTGTCCGCACTGCCTGTGATGTTCTAGTTTTATTTTCAGATTCCACCTACTTTTGCTTTGGATAACTGCTGTGCCCTGTTGAACTTTCTAGCTCAGCTGAGTAATTGAACCAGGTCAACTGGGTTCAGGGAACTGAGACCCCTGACCCCCGACATCTTTTCTTAAACATTCAGCCTTTTTCTTGGCGCAGAAGCCCCAGGAAAAAGACCCTCAGAGAAAACCTACATTCCCCACATTCTCACATGGGATTCCAGGAAACTCCAGCATAAGACACTGGGACCCTGGCTCGGTGCCTGTGGCTCAAGCGACTAAGGCACCAGCCACATACACCTGAGCTGGTGGGTTCGACTCCAGCCCGGGCCCACCAAACAACAATGTCGGCTGCACCCAAAAATGGCTGGGCATTGTGGTGGGCGCCTGTAGTCCCAGCTACTTGGGAGGTAGAGGCAGGAGCCTCATTTGAGCCCAGGAATTGGAGGTTGCTGTGAGCTGTGAAGCCACAGCACTCTATCCAGGGTGACAGCTTGAGGCTCTGTCTCAAAAAAAAAGACACTGGGACCCCAAAGTATCTCAAAAGAGCTGGTGAACTTGGCCTCCTCAGTGTTCAACAACCATGACCTGGAGGAGGAAAGTAAAGAATGCCAAAAGGTCAAAGTGTTAGGAGCTGTTATTGCTGGTCATCCCACGTTGTGGTCCAGTATGAGACGGCTATCCCTGGGCAGTGGTGTGGAGTCTGACGAGTCATGTTTCAACTGTGGGAGATCCCAGAGAGACAGTTGTCACCAGGCCCTGAAAGCAAACTAGTCCATATGTGGGGAGAGACTTCTTTGGAGATTAAACTAATAGGCTATTTGATTCAACAGAACCTCTTGAAAGGAGATTTTTGACAAACGTGAAAGGGTTTGGAGTTGAATGAAAACTAAAACAATATATTATTCTCCAGTTCTCTCCAGGTAGCTGCAAATGACAGGATTTCATTACTTTTTATAGCTGAGGAATAGTCCACATTTTGATAGACCACATTTTCTTTATCCATTTGTCTGCTGATGGACATTTGAGTTGATTTCAGATCTTGGCTATTATGAATAGCACTGCAATAGGCTACATGTCCAGCAGTGGGTTTGCTGGATCCTATAATCGTTCTATTTATAGTGTTTTTAGGAGCCTCGATGCTATTTTACATACTGGCTATACTAATTTATATTCCTATCAACAGTGTACAAGTAGAGTGCGATGGCATCACAGCTCATAGCAACCTCAAACTCTTGGGCTTAAGTGATTCTCTTGCCTGAACCTCCCAAGGAGCTGGGACCACAGGCGCCCACCACAATGCCTGGCTATTTTTCTGAGATGAGGTCTTACTCTGGTTCAGGCTGGTTTCAAATCTGTGAACTCAAGCAATTCAGCTGCCTTGGCCTCCCAAGTGCTAGGATTACAGGCATGAGCCACCACGGGCAGCCTCATCTTATTTTCTTTCTCTTCTCCAGCTTTACTTAGGTAAGAGTAACAAAATAAAATTGGATGTATTTATTGTGTGCAGCATGATGTTTCAATATATGCATACATTGTTAAATGACTACTACAATCAAGCTAATTCACATATTCATCATCTCACATAGTTGCAAAAATAAAATTTTTTTTTGAGACAGAGTCTCACTCTGTTGCCCTGGCTAGAATGAAGTGGTATCAGCCTAGTTTGCAGCAACCTCAAACTCCTGGGCTCAAATGATCCTCTTGCCTCAGCCTTCCAAGTATCTGGGACTACCAGCACCTACCATCACACCCAGCTAGCCTGAGCAACATAACAAGACCTTGTCACTACAAAAAATAAGAATATGAAATTAGCTGGGCATGCTGGTGTGCACCTGTAGTCCCAGCTACTCAGGAGGTTGATGCAGAAGAATTGCTTAAGGCCAGAAGTTTGAGGTTACAGTGAGCTGTAATCAGGCCATTGCACTCCTGGGTGATAAAAAGAATATGTATTTTTTTCCAAAGAAAAACTTTATATATGTGTGTGTGTATATGCACACACATACGCACACATGTGTGCGCACATTTTACCTTCTCTGGCATCTTCTTTTCTTTGAGAAGATCCAAATTTCCACCCTGTATTACATTCCTTCAAGTCTGCTAGCATTTGGTGGGTGGCTCCTGTGGCTCAAAGGAGTAGGGCACCAGCCCCATATACTGGAGGTGGCAGGTTCAAACCCAGCCCTGGCCAAAAACTGCAAAAAAAAAAAAAAAAAAAAAAAAATAGTATTTGGCATAGAAATTCCCATTCCTAGGTGATCTCCTTCTGCCTACTTGATAGTAGATGGAATTACTTATCAGTAAAATATCTTCTGATTTCTTTCTGTTTGGATTCATCAAAGGACCAATGCTGCAAAACTCTATTATTATTTTGCTGTCAGTATTGCTAGTCTGTACTATCTCACATTTTCATAATAAGTAATAAAACTAAAAGATGAAGAGATTTGTCCTGAGCAATGAGTGGCATTCATTGCAGATGTTACTTAAGCTCAAAGGCACTTGTGTAGCTACATTGGACTGAGATCCTCACCTTAGTTCACAGTTGTTACCTGAGCTCACCTCCCAGAATCAGACACATTTGTAAAAGATCTTCATTGCTTAAGAAAAAATGATGCAATTATTTCTCTGACATGTTGCAAGTTTCAGGTTGCCAACATCTGGATATTCCTGTTCATCAGGAGTTTGAGGTTTGCCATGAGCTATGATGGATGATGCCATGACACTCCAGCTGGGGCAACAGAGTCAGACTCAGTCTCGAAAAACAAACAAAAAACACATAAACATATAGCTTATTAAAATTTAAAAATAGCCCTTTTTTTTGAGACAGAGTCTCACTATGTCACACTTGGTAGAGTGCTGTGGCATCACAGCTCACAGCAACCTCAAACTCTTGGGTTTAAGCCATTCTCTTGCCTCAGCCTCCCAAGTAGCTGGGACTACAGGTTCCCGCCACAACGCCCAGCTATTTTCTTGTTGTAGTTGTCATTGTAGCACTTAAATAAAATTATATTAATAATGATAAATAAAATATAATTTAGTGAAATGAAATGCATTATGTAATAATAAATATAACTAACATCTAGGCTCAGCACCTATGGCTCAATGGGCTAAGGTGCCAGCCATGTACACCTGAGCTGGCGGGTTCAAATCCAGCCCGGGCCCACCAAACAACAATGATGGCTGCAACCAAAAAATGGCCGGGCGTTGTGGCGGGCGCCTGTAGTCCCAGCTACTTGGGAGGCAGAGGCAAGAGACTCACTTGAGGCCAGGAACTGGAGGTTGCTGTGAGCTGTGATGCCACAGCACTCTATGCAGGGTGACAGCTTTAGGCTCTGTCTCAAAAAAAAAAAAAAAAAGAAAGTAGAATGGTAGTGACCAGGAGCTAGGGGCAGGAAGAGAGGGAGAATTAAAAGGGATAGTTTAATTCTGGAGGGGAAGATGAAAATTCTGGAGGTGGACAACGGTGATGTTTATACAATAATGTTGTACATAATGCCTCAGAACCATACACTTAAAAATGGATAAATTATATATTTTACAACAATAAAAAGCAAGATAAAAAAATACATATACGATATGATCTAACCACATAAGAAGAAAAAAGTTACATATAAAATATTACCAACAAAATCGGCTCAGCGCCTGTGGCTCAACGGGCTAAGGCGCCAGCCACATACACCTGAGCTGGCTGGTTCGAATCCCGCCCGGGCCCGCCAATCAACAATGCCAGCTGCAACCAAAAAATGGCCGGGCG
>CAUYRH010019251.1:0-10033 GCA_963574655.1 Perodicticus potto
TATAGCCTATGGCTAGGAGGAGTGAGAGTTATAAGTAACACCTGTATAGCTCAATAATGGAACACCTTGGTGAAAGGGCATGGGGAGGGATTTGGCTCTCCTAACAAGCATGAGAGCTCGAGAGACGAGAGCATTAGTGAATTGGCAGTCTCTACACCTGCTGTGTTGAGAGGCACGAGATCAGTTCTATACTTGGCTGGAGGAGAAGGCAGTTGGGAGCATGCGCATTCTATCATGGACTCACTTACTCTGACTCTGTCGCTTCTCCTGCCTGCAGAATGCCAGCACGGTGTCTCTCTGCTGAAGATTACTAAGTTTTGCTAAAGACTGCTAAGACTTATTCTTCTAAGACTGCTTCAACCTCAAAGACTCTCTCTCTCTCTCTCCCTTTTGCTAAAGTAAATAGTCCTCGGGCACCTAAGAGCAATTGTTCCTGAGCTAGTTAACAGCATAGCGGTCCATTAGACAAGCTGAGGGCTGGGGACCTGGCCAGTCCCGGCCCAACCAGTGGCAATGAGAGTGTGGTGCTTAAGAACATAAATTTCAAAGTAGTCCATATCTAGGTTTAAATCTCATCTCTATGAAAGCAGTAATGATGGGGAAATTGTTTCTTAGCCTTTTAAGTTTTTAATGAGGACCAAATCAGAGACTCTGTGTGTACCTGAATGACTACTTTGCTTACCCAGCACTCCTTCCACACCACTACCGTCTTTTTTTGGGAAATGACTTTTTTGCTGACTCATCCTGAAAATGATTCTAATTGGTCCAAAGGTGAGCACCTGACAAGACCTCAGCCAATTATTATCATCCCTTGGAATTTGGAGAACAGCCTAGTTATCCTCTTGAAACAGCTAAATATTAAAAGTATCTAGTAACAAATTTATATTAATTTAGATAGAAGCAAAATTATTAAATGAGTCCTAATGTCTCTAACTATAGGCCTGGTCCTTCGTTTCATGAAAGCAATGTATTTTGATTATCTTTTCTTCGGTCAGAAAGCAGGACATTGGTTAACTTGAGTTTAGTGTTAAATACCCACGAGTAAAGGAATAAGGGTTAGATAAAAATATCTGAAAGCATGTGCCCATCAAAGATGGCTTATCTCTCAGATTCCCAGGTAACAAGATGAGAATCACCAAACCTTGCAAAGTCAAAGTTGCTGCAGCCAAGAAATCACAAAGGGATAGAGAATAAAAGACAGATCTGGCCAAAGGAACAGAAGCTATCTCCTCCAGTGTGAGGAGTACAGCAAAACAAATGTTGCAGTACACAAATGACAGAACTAGGAAAAGTAGAGTGGCCAGCACAGGCTTTGGTTTGAGAACAAATATAATATTGAGGACTAAAAAGGCAACTATGATCTGACTTGAAGAAACTGTTAGGGTTTAGACAAGGGAGAAAAAGAAGGTTAACAGCAAGAGTAGCAGTTCGAACGCCTGGAAGAAAAGACCTCAGATAGAAGAATGGGTTTTTGTGATTTCAAGTAGTCTATTCAAGTTATAAATCCAGCTGACATAAGATACTAAAGATAAGGCTGAAGTTTAAGAGTCTTAGAAGCAAACAGGAGCAACAGTCAGTCAAACGCTGGGAAAATGATTAGTCTTAGCTTTTGGACAAGTAAAGACTGGTCAGAACTAAGTCTGAAAAAGGCAGTAGAAGAAAGAAAACACTAGCAAAGGGCACAAGGTGGTTCAGTGTGCAGATAAATGAAATAAATCCAGGATCAGTTATGGCCTATTTCCGCCTAGCAATGTCTCCAAGGAGCCTAGTAACTGGGGAATACCTGAATGTCCCCAAGGGGTCTATTTAAGCCTTGTAACTTGGGGTCACCAAAACAAAGAGAATCCTTTCCCAATTGACAAAAACCCTGGAGGCAGTGTGTGTCCTATTTCATTCACTTGGTGTCCCCCAAAAGCCTATTTCAGTTATTTTACTTGGGGACACTGACACAGTATGGCTCTGGTGTCTCAGAGTCAGCACAATAAGGAGCTTCTATTTAGCAAAAGAAAAGAATTTCAAAATAAACAGGGAAAAGCACCTGCTTTACAAAGAATGGAAATAATTGCCCAAATAGCTAAAGCAAAAAGTGTTAATTGAAGGTATGAAATAATGATGTGCATTAATTTATGCACTAAGACCAAAATGGATCAGTGAATGACAGTCCAAAACATAGACGGGATCAAAGAAGAAAGGCATAAGCAGTCAGTGAATTGTTAGAGGGAACAAGTTCCCACCACCGCTCAAGGCCAGAGACACCTGGCATCCATCAACTACTTGAATCTACATGTATGGAGATTAAACTCCTGGCACCTTGTTACTGGGGGAACTGTGGTTATAAAGATGGACTGAATTATATCCTTTACTTCAGAAAGTTTCAAGAGTCAGAAGGAGACATAGAATAAAAGCGTTTGACAGTGTAGAAGATGGGGAAACCAAAAAGAAACCGAACTAGACAAAGAGAGACTTAGCCCTCCTTCACATTTCTAGTTGGGCCATATGGTCTTAGTTTGGGGTTCAGGTAGGAGTCTCTCTTTGTCATCAGGAAGATGACACAGGAAAGTGACTCCCAATGCTGGGAGGCTCTTGAACTCCAAGTTGGTCCTTGGTTTTGCACAAGAAAGAATTCAGTAGGGAGCTAATGGTATAAAGTGAAAACAAGATTTATTCACAAACTGTAGAAAGTCTACTCCAGACAGCTCTCCAGACAGAGCAGACGTTATTCATCCCTGCAGAAGACAACCAGCCCCATGGTTCCTTTCGCCCCTCTGTTTAAGCCATGTCTCAAATATAAGCTAAACAAGGGAAGGAATATTCATGTAACTTGTCCTGCATCTCTACCTTGTTTAGATCAGTTTGAAACTTTGTTTTGAGACTCTCTGATTCAATTAAACAGTATTTGCCCAATTAAGCATTGCCCAAAGAAATGGCTAAAAAGCAATGTTCAAAGTAATACCTTCCAGAGCTATTGGAAGGCCATTTATTTCTCTATCATATAGGCTAGAAAACTAGTCTGCCTCAAGAAGGAATAAAGCAGAAATGCAGAGATAAAAATATAGAGTCCCAATGGGGTGGGATTCCAGCTGTCCTTAAGCGTTAGCTAGAGTCCTGTCCTTGCATTCTGAGAGTCTCTCCAATATTCTAGTAATAAATTACCCATTAAGTCTTAATTAATTCAAACTAGTTTTCTGTTTCTTGCAACCAAGAATTATAATACTTATTAGGACATAATAAATAGAAGCTATTACTTTTGAGTCACTCATTGGCTTTTCTTTTACAAATTTCTAAAAGAAAATGAAACATAAAAAGAATTAATAGGAATAGAGACTTAGCTCTGTCTTCACCATGAACAGTATACATAAAAAGGCAAAAGTCAGATCATTCCCGTATACTATAATGTATTTGGCATGAAATAATTTAAGTACTTTATAACATGCATTAATTATTGGTGCATTAAGTAGATAGTATTAATGTATATCAAGGACTGTATATCACTTCACTGTCATTCAACAGTGCCAGTTACACAGCCTTACTGTCCCTTGAACATGAAAAGTTCATTGCTATCTCAGAGCTTTTTAGTTGTTTCTTCTTTTGGGCAAGGTCTTTTCTCTAGTTTAGCCTAGTGTTACAGGCTCCTTCTGAACATTCAGCGTTAAACACAAACTTATGAAAAAACCACTTTTGTAATAGGAATTGCCAAACAGTCCTAAATTCATCAAAAAGAACTAATAGTCATAAAAGTCACATGTATAATGCTTACCACCTGCTAATCACTGCTTCTACACACATGTCATACCATTATCATTCCTACATTCTCTATGAGGAAATGAAAATACAGACAGGTTAAGCAAAATTTCCCCCTTACCTATAGCTAGTAATCAGTGGGCCTGAAATTTGAGTTCAGGTAGTCTGTCCTCTTAGCCACTATTCTATGGCTCCTCTTGAAAGGAAAGATGGCAAAAACACAACTACCAGCTGAGTGATATGAGGAAAGTTGATCACTATTCTGTTGAACTCTTCCTATCTAGGAAACTCAAATATTTTATATCGTCTTAATGATTATGAAACCTATCTCCATGAGTTTATTTATAGAGTGAAGATAATCTGTAATACTTAGAAATGAAGGAGAATTCATTATAAGTTTTAATAAAAAGGCATCAACTAAGAAAACATCTAAAAGGTACTAATTGGGTGAAAAACTTTCATTCAAAGGCTTTCAATCATGTTTAAGTTTTTTCTTACATGACATCTTTGAAGATAATGTCAAAGGATCACTAATTCTTCATTCTATATTGTTTCTCTCTGGTAACCCCTATCACTGCTAAAACCATACTCTATAACTTCTATGAAAAATATAGACTTCCATACTAAGATGCAAAATAGTGGTGGTACATTCATATTTTTCTATTGTATCATTGAAGTGCAACAACACTAAAACAAAGAAGTTTTATGAGCATTGGAAATAAGGAATATTAGTCCATAATAAAAAGGATACACTAACCAAACATGGACATTTAGTGATTTCCACCACCATCCAGGGAGCAGAACCACCTAGGTTTGGGAACTTTCTCTGGTCAAAAAAAGGGAAGCCATCAACTAAATGCAGGAGCTGAGTTCTACAATAGCTGAGGCCCTTTCTCACCTATTTCTGCAAATTAAAATTATATCTTTCTTTTCCATTCCCATCTGGATGCATAAGTTTTCGATAAAACTATCTGACTGGTGTGAGGGTCATGCTATGTCATGAACTCTGGGATGCAAAGACAGATTTATGGAGGTACATCCATTCTGGGACCCAAGATCTAGTGTAAGATGACAAGGAGAAGAAAGACTTGTGAGGGCCATCAGGGCTGGAAAGGTTACAGTTTTTCTTGTGCTACTTCTGGAAAGGGCTGATCTATAGGATACCTCAGAGAATCTAAAATACTTTTCACATTGAGATGATGGGAGAGATCATTCCTCCATGTGGTACTGTCATGCTGTATATAAATAACCGCCAGTCTCAGGAAAGAGAAAAGGATCTGTATAAAATAACTCAGGCAATTACATGAGAGAGAAATTCTAACAGCGACCAGGTGATTGGTGAGGGACACCAACGAACATTCATGTGCCCTGTGTATCATGAACAGGGCAAGAACAGACCTGGGGAGTGACCTCCTTGTTAATGATGAGAAAACAGAAAGAAAAAAAAAACCTGATAGAAAAATTCTTCCACCCAAAGAAAAAGAAATGTCATTTTCAAGGTGAAGAACTATATATCTCAACAAAGGTCTACTACAAGATTCACAAGATTGTCAGCAATATCAGGTTTGAGTTCCAAAGATTTAAGAAGTCTACAAAGAAAGAAGATATCGAGACATTAATAAGAAGCTGTGTGACACACAGGAAGAGAAGAAAAGGGAACTAGATAAAATGTAGTTAGTAGAAGAAAACTAGAAAGGTATTGGCAGAATTAAAAATCTGTAAACATCTATCATCAGGTAAGACATGAACAGACCCTTTTCTAAGGAAGACAGACAAATGGCTAACAAACATATGAAAAAATGCTCATCATCCCTAATCATCAGAGAAATGCCAATCAAAACCACTCTGAAATATTATCTAACCCCACTAAGAATGGCCCACATCACAAAGTCCCAAAGTTGCAGATGATGGCATGGATGTGGAGAGAGGGGAACACTTTTATACCATTGGTGCAAACTAATACAGCCTCTTTGGAAAGAAGTATGGCAAATTCTTGAAGAACTCAAACTAGACCATCCATTTGATCCTTAAATCTCATTACTAGCCATCTACCCAGTAGATTTTATGATAAAGACATTTTATACTAGATTGTTTATAGAAGTTCAATTTACAATTGCCAAGATGTGGAAACAACCTAAATGCCCATCAACCCAGGCATGAATTAACAAACTGTAGTATATGTATACCATGGAATGCTATTCAGCCATAAAAAGAAGGAGACTTTACATATTTTGTATTAACCTGGATAGAGTTCTTAGTAAAGTATCACAATAATGGAAAAGCAAATATCCAATGTACTCAATACTAATATGAAGTCAGTAGATGATCTAGTACATACCTATGTAAGGGAAAAACTCAATTTCATTCAACTTGTGGGAGGGGGGATGAAGAAGGGGGAAGAGGGGAACTCAGGAGGGGATTGGTGTACTCCCACTTAAAAGGCACATGTAAGGGTATATGGCACACCTTTTGGGTGCAGGACACTACAGGAGGGAGTCTATCTAATAAACGCAAATATTGTAACCTAGTTGTTTGTGTTTTCTTATTAACCTGAAACTTAAAAAAAAATCTATAAATAAAATCATCAAATAAACAGAATTGAAAATGCAGAAAAATCAGCATCGTGTGAAAAAAGTTGAGGCAATTTCCCAGAATACAAAGAATGGAGATAAACAGTGATAAAGAACACAACACATATGAAAGGAAAACTATTCCCTATGAATGTGTAATTGGTAGCCCCAAAGATGCAAGAAGGGTAAATAACAGATTATTGAAAAAATACTAGGATAGAATATGTAGGAGTTTAAGAAAGTCCTAATTCTAAGAGGGACTGTACCTAACAAATGCAGCCAGTGTCACCTAATTCTTTGTACCCTCAATGCATCCCAAATAATAGAAAAAAGAAAAAAAAGAAAGTCTTAATTCAACAAAATATTAAGTAATCATATAAAGAGAAAAAAAGATCTCTTACAAAATCAATGAAAAAAATCTAAAACCTGAAATAAAACAAAGCAAAAAAAACAGGAAAACAAGCTGTCAATAGACATACAAATCTGTTATCTCCCTAGCCATGAAAGAAAATATCTTAAAAGGTGTCATTTTTTAATTTGTTATATTGATTTAAAATTTTCAGATTCATTTTTCTCAACTGTAGGTGGTTTGCAACAAAATGGGTACTGTAGTCTCCTATATCAATGGAAAGTCCTTATAAACTTACCAAAAAGAAGCCTAATGTTGTTTTTCCAACATCTTATACCTTTTAATCCTATAACTTCACTTCTAGGAAAGCTAAAGGAAGCAACGAAAGAAAGATACATGTACCATGAAATTCATCAGGCCTTATTCAATGGTAGAAAGAGAAACAATCTCCATATGCCCAACAATCATCAAAAATATTATAAGATGTCCTGGATGCAGACATGGAGAAGATATCCATTTATATTCATTCAAGTCTTGGGTTTGACAAGCTGATGCATCAGAAAGACAAGGAGATGCATCAGAACAAGAGAGGTAGGGCTGCTAGTAGGGTTTGGTTGAAGGAATGGGTTATGAAGGCCAAGAAAGGTGCGGAGGAATGCATGACAAGAGTTGCCTAATGCACAGGTAAACATCTGGAAGCCAATAGCCTATAAGATGAAGTAGTTGAAGAACCCATATGCTAAAAATCATTGACTGGGATTCACAGAAGGTGACTGCAACATATCAACAGTGAAATCCATTGGAACTGGCCTTTTACTTCTAAGTGACAACCTGGATAGGGCCTTACAGTGTGCAGCTTAAGAATAGTGGGAAGAACTTTGGAGATGATTAAATTACTAAGGTCAGGAATGAACCATTTTAATGGACATTGCAGTTATTCTGGAGGAAGGCAGGACTTTGGGCGGAAGCAAGTTCTGTGAAGTAGGTGCCAAAATCTGTGAATGAAGGAGGCATAGTAGTTTCCTGGGGCTTCCATCACAAAGTCCCACAGGGTGAGTAGTTTAAACAACAGAAATTCATTGTCTCACAGTTCTGGAGGGTGGAGGTCCAAGACCAAGTGTTGGCAGAGTAGGTCTCTTCCGAGGCTTCTCTCCTCTGCCTTATAGGTGGCTGTCTTCTCCCTTGTCCTCACATGGTCTTCCCTCTGTTGAGTGTGTGCACTAATTTCCTTTTGTTATAAGGACACCATTCATGTTAGATTAGGGCCCTCCCGAAAGACCCCATTCTAACTTAATATCATCTTTAAAAATGCTTTTTCTAAATAGTCACATTCTGAGGCACCAGGGGTTAAGACTTCAACATATGAATTTTGGTCCAGGGGACACAGTTCAGCACATAACATGAGTGGACCAGGAGCTTAATAAGTAATGAAAACTAGGAGGAACAGAGGGGGCCACATCAAATGAGATGAGCATAAAAGGAGAAGAAATGACTGTCAGGGGCAGTGTGGTATGAGGAGATTATCAATTCTACCTCCAACCCAGCTGGTGGATAACAGTGAGCCAGGTGAGGCTAGAAGACAAAAGGAACATTTAGTAAAAATGTGAAAAGCGTAGCAGAAAGAAATTTCCATCAAAATGAAATGGTATAGTAGATTCACACTTTTCCCTACCACCCATGCTCTCAACACATGGCAGAGTGAGAAAATAGAAAAAGAGCCAATAAAAGCAGCCTGGCCAGGCTTTTAAAGAAATAAATCTCACCTTGTAGCAGAAAAAGAGCAGAAACATCAATGCCTAAGACCATAGCCCTGCTGGGTGCTAATGCAGTCTGGCAGGGGGTGGAGTGGCTATCTCCTGGGAATAAAAATGCCCCAAGGATTGGAGATGGTTAGTTCTCCTTAGAGAAACTAAGAAAAGAAAAAATTACTCAGTTTTTTTTCAAGTTTACTAGTGAGCTCCACTTTCTGTTTCAACATTCGTATCCTTTTGCTATTATTAGCAGGTGGTCTGGTTTATTACTCTCTCCCATTGAAACTCTTCTCTTCCTAATTCTCCTTGTATTTCCTTAACTGTTCCTTCTCCATCTTTTTTGGGTCCCCTTCATTTCCCCTATTTCTAAATCCAGGTGGCCAGTCAGATCTGTTTATCCTCTCATATTACATTCTCTTTCTCCTAGACCTTTATTCAATCTCACAGCCTAATTACCCCATGACCCAACTCCCAACCTAGATGTCTCTCTCAAATGCCAGGGCATATATCCAACTTACTACCTCCAAATATTTCCAAGATATTAATTTGAATATTTAATCAAATTTACTTTATGCCTTTATTTGAATATATTTGAATCCTGTGTTCTTACCCTCTGTCCCTCCATGGCACAAATCTCCGCCTACAGTCCCTTTTCTCTTAGTCGATGGTAACCCAATCCTTTGGAAAACAGTGATCAGAGTTGTCCTTAATTTTTCTTTCTACGTAGTCCCTGATGCAATCCACTTAGTTATATCTTCAAACTATAGCTCATCACCTCCATTCCTTCCACCTGATTGCTTTCTCCACTCCAGCCGCACTGCCCCTTTGCTTTTCCAGTGAGGACTCCCCTGATCATTTTATATAAAATAACATTGTCTCTAAATTTCTCATTCCTCTTTCTCTATTTCTTCCTCCATTGTACCTAACCATCTCCTTACATACTATGTGTTTATTTTTCATTGTCTCTCTCCTCGACTAGAATGTCAGCTCAGGAAGGCACAGACTTTATTTTTGTTTACTGCTGAAACCCAGAACTTAGAATAATACTTAGAATATGCTGAGAGCTCAAATAAATATTATAAAATGAATAAATAGACCGAGTGTTGGGCTCTGTACCTTTTCTTGAAGTAGTTGGCTCATAGGAGGTAAGCATGCATGCACAGAGGGAGAGCCTTGCCTCCAGGAATTGAACCAAAGTGGATCTGTAACCTTCCTTTGTTACTTTGGATTAGAAGGCTTAAAACACAGTCCTGAGAGCTGGTTTTGGACTGTAAGCCCAGGGTGGGCAGGTAGAAAAGATAAAACAAAAGTGAAATTTTCCACTCAAGATGAGCTGACAAATCTAAATTCCAAAACACAAAAAGAGAACTAATCCTGACAAAGATAGCCCCCAAAATCAACAGTAGGAACACAAACTCCCTAGTCTTAAAATTTCATTTACTTTATGAAATAATCAAATAAGAAAAAACCATTAGAGGTAGACAAGAGATTAAATTCATCTGAACTATGTTTATATAGGATCTATTCATAATAATAAACTATGAAATAAAATGGATGGCACTAAAACAAATTGATTTTTAAAAAAATCTACTTTGACATATTAGAAATAAAAAATATGTATT
>CAUYRH010019252.1:0-23900 GCA_963574655.1 Perodicticus potto
CTGCAACCAAAAAAATGGCCGGGCGTTGTGGCGGGCGCCTGTAGTCCCAGCTACTTGGGAGGCGGAGTCAGGAGACTCGCTTGAGCCCAGGAATTGGAGGTTGCTGTGAGCTGTGATGCCACAGCACTCTATCCAGGGTGACAGCTTGAGACTCTGTCTCAAAAAAAAAAAACAAACAAAAAACTGAGTAAAAGACGTGAACAGACACACACATACAGCCAGATTAGAAAGGAGGGTAAGGGACTTCAGACAAGGGGGTGAGATAAGAAAGAGAAGACATTGAGAACATTAGGAAGCAGTGACGGAGCGCCTGAGAAGAGAGGGCAGCAGAGAGGGAGAGAGGCTGAGTTGGGTGGATAAACCAAAGGCTCCACCTAGGTTAGAGCAGACTGGGAGATAAGCAACTGTTAAATATCAATTACTTATGCTACAGATGTGGAAATAAAGATGAGGAAGATGAAATGACCTTTCAGAATCACGTGGGGCTTTCCCTGGTGGTCTGAAGGAAGCTGAGGACACAGAGAGCAGCTGGAAGTCAGGAAGGAAAGAAAATCTAGACATCAGGGCTGGGGTGGGGAGATGAGAGGCAAGCTACAAGGCTTAGGGCTGCAGGCGGCATATTTTATCTCTGAAATGCAATTTGGATGAGGAAAAGTTATGTCAGTTGGAAAAGAGAAGTCATGACGGTGACTGAGAAGGTTTACTGAAATCAAAGATCAAACACCAGCTCTGCCAGTCAGGAATCCATCTTCCACTGAAATGCTGCTTCTGCCACTTCAACAGTTACCTGTTCTCCTCCCAAGTGCTCACAGTGAGGATGGTAAGAGTCACTCCCAGCACTGTTGCAGGGGATCTGGGTAAAAGTAGGTTACACTACCCAGGTTCACTTGGACACTAAGGCTTTGTTTGAGTCCTGCAGCCTCCAGCCCTCTTCCTCCTTTCCAGGTGCTGGGGATGGAGCCTGAATCCACAGGGCAGTCAAGTGTGTCAGCCTTTATGTCTTCTTCAGCATCAGGAACCAGATCCAAGTTCCTGTCATCTGGATCCTTTCCATTTCCATTCCTTCTCACTCCCTCCTGCTTGTCTTTTTCTCTTCATAGCCTTCCAAGGACCCACTTCTTACCATGTCATCCAGATTTCATCCTTTGTCAACAGCACCTGGGCACAAAATCAAGGTTCAGGCTGGTTGGATGATGTGCAGATTCATGGCTTGAACAGTGACTCAGGCGCTGCCATATTCCTGAAGCCCTGGTCCAAGGGAAAGCTCAGTGATGAGGAGGTTGCTGAAGTGGAGGAACTATTCCGAGTCTATTTTTATGGATTTACTAAAGAAATAAAGGAGCATGCCAGTGAATTCCAGATGGACTGTGAGTCCAGGCACTGAACTACAAAGATTCTCAAGGATTTTATTTTCTTTCTCGTTGTAAATTGCTAATCTCTCCCTTTCTCCTTGCTTTCTCCGCTACACAACTGCGTGCACACACTCTCCTGCAGCTGTCACTCATGTTGACTCTACACCTCTCATCCTATTTCAGATTCTGGCTGCTTCTGACTCTTCTCTGAGTGACCAAGGCTCCCCTGTAACCAACCCCTGCTTTGTCTTATATGGACCTGGCTCCCCAAGGGCCCTATTCTCTCCCTATCCTGAGTGAACCACACTATGGATTCCTCCTCTGATCCATCTCTTCAGTTGTCTCCCTGCACTGCTCTTGCTGTGGTCCTCTCTCTCAAACGCTGAAGTGCTGTGCTCTGGGCTGCATCATGCTCTGCCTCCCCAGTCCCCTTCTACTATACCCCTCACGCCTTCCCAAGGCTATTCTTTCTGTAAATCTCTAAATGCTGTAATTGGGATTTGGCTCATCATTTCACATCCAAGAAATTCATCCCAACTGAAATCTAAAATCCTACATTCTTTTCTCACAACTTTGTTTTTTTATTCATGTTTAATAACTTGTTCCCTGTCATCTTTCTACCTAGACCCCTTTAGGATGCAGGGCATAGCAGGCTGTGAGCTACATTCTGGGGAATCTATAGTAAGCTTCTTGAGAAGAGCTTTAGGAGGACTGGATTTCCTGAGATTTGACAATGATATATATGTACCTTCCCTAGAGGGGGGCAAAGGTGAGCAGCAGGGTCCAGCAGGTCTGCACACTCATCATGCAATATCAAGGTATCACTGATATGGTGGCAAAGGAGCTTCTCTTAGAAAGCTGCCCCCCATTTCTGATGAACATCATCAATGTGGGGAAGGCAGAGCTACAAAGGCAAGTTGAGTCTGCTCTCTACTTCCCTTCTCACCACTGCTCTGAGCTCAAGAACTAGGAAGGTACCCAGGTAAGATGGGGGCTTTGACTACAAATTACTTTATTCCTAAATTACTGAAAGAGGTCACTGTCCAACTCTTTAGGTTTCTCAGTCCCTATGATCTCAATTTCAGTCTTCAGATGACACTCTCACTGCTCCTTGCTGCCACACTGAAGCCTGAGACCTGGTTGTCCAATGGCCCCAGCCAGGCCTGGCCATCTACTGCTGGTCTGCCATGTCTCAGGATTCTACCCAAAGCCCATGTAGGTGATGTGGATGCAAGGTGAGCAGAAGCACTCAGGCACGGTACAGTGACCTCCTGCCCAATGCGGACTGGTCATGGTATCTGCAAGTGACCCTGGATGTGGCTGCTGGGGAGATGGCTGTCTGTCCTTCCGGGTTGAAGCACAGCAGTCTAGAGGGCCAGGACATTATTCTCCATTGGGATGAGAAAGAGCCAGGTCTAAGACTGGACATGGGAGGTGAAGGCCTTAAGGCAGGAAAGAAGGCACTAGGGAGGCATGGGACTTGAAGGATGAGAGGGAAAGAGAGAGATTGACTGATTCATTTCTGGGACGCTAATTCCAGCAAGAATAAAAACAGAGGAGCCAAGATGTAGAAGAGGTAAGAATGAAGGACCTGCATGTTGTGGGAGTTAGGGCTAGAAGGATCACAGGATGGAGAGATGGAATCAGCACTATAGAGAGGGAGGTGGGCATGACCAAACATTGAAAGCTGGTGAGTGGTGGCTCTGGCACACAGGTGTCCAGAGGATGCCAGGGAATTCAGGGCATGGGATGGGATATGACATTCTTTTTTCATTTTCCCATTTCCAGAAAAACCTATATTTACTGCCTTGATCTTTTTGGCAATCCTAGTACCCTCCTTCATCCTTTTGCTATGACTTGCATTATGCTATTTGAGGCAAAGGTGAGTTTTTATTGCTGTTGTTGTTGTTTTAATCTTTCTTTTCTGTCCATGTTCCCATTGTGTTCCATCATTTTATCTATTTCATTGTTTTAGCCACAAACTTTCCACAAAACTCTTTCCCCCATCTCCTTCTCCTTTAGATGGAGGTAATGTATTGATAATCCTATGAAAATACACAGAATAGAATTTACCTTCTTTACCATTTTGAAGTGTACAGTTGAGTGATATTAAGTGTTTTCAGATTCTTATGCAAGAAATCTCCAGAGCTCTTCCATCCTTCAGAACTGAAACTCTATTCCTAAACAGCAAATTACCACTTCCCCTTCCTTCTGGGCCCTGGGTAGGACTATTGTACTGTCTGCGTCTATGAATTTGCCGACTCTAGATATCTCATATTAAGCGGAATCCTACCCACATATGGTAATTGTCTTATTGTGACTGACTTATTTCACTTAGTATAGGTTCCCCAAGGTTTAGCCATGTTGTAGCATATGAGAGGGTTTCCTTCTTTTATGGGCCTGAATAATATTTTCTTGTTGGCCTGACACATTCACGTCATCCATTCATGCATCTCTGGATGCTGGGCTAGCCTCCACCTTGACCTATTGTGATTAATAGTGCCATGAACATGGGTGTACAAATATCTCTTATGTAGAGGCCTATATTGTGTGGTTTTAACAGGTCATGTCAGGATATTCCTTGGGTCCATATCATATCTGCTTTTCCATTTGAAATAAGGACCAAATAAGGCCTAGGATCCCACGATGTCAACCCAGGAGTCAATCTGATAACATTTCATCAAAAGATCATATTTTATCAAACTGGAGTGTTCATAAATATTAAGATGTATTATAATTGAAATACCAGAAGAAAATTATTTAAAACTGTAAATTTATTACAAGTCTTATATATTAACATATGAGAAAGAATGTGTCTCAGAATAAAAGAAATATGGAATATACAACTTAATGGTGATTTCTCTTTCACTTTCTATATTTATTTTTATTTTTTTTTTCATGTTAGCCAACTATTATTATGTGATGGTAAATATTTAACTTCTCTATTTCCAGATTCAAATTGTTAGCACAGCTCAAGTATACATACCAGAAGAAGGGAGTAATATTCTTTGAAAATTTTTCATTTCAAATTATGTGTTAGCATAGCTCAAGTAGAGATACAGGAAAAAGAGTAAATATTCCTTGAAATTTTTTCTTTTCAAATTATACATACATAAAAAATGACTGGGGCAAAGATTTATTTACTTACTTGCATTTTATATCACGTTAGCTCCTTCAACTAAGACAGTTTCCTTTTATATTTTCTCTTATGAATTTCTTCCTCCTTCAGGGATTCAGAGGCAAAATTCATAAGAATACTATTGAGCCTGGCACAGGAAACTTATACGTAAAGTTTATCCAGATTGAATATTTGGGAATAGTAGGATCCCAGAGAGGAGATAAAATTATTAATGAAAAGTAATAGGCAGGTTAAATCCCTAAAATAAAACATCGTAGGGTTTCTGCAGATTGTTTTGCCTTTTAGGTTTTTTTCTTCATTTTTCTTCATATTTAGAAAAGGGTTTTTCTTATGAAATGAAGTGAATTAATTAAGTAATAATTCGGCTTTCTTTATTAACAACATGCAAATGCCAAATTAGATTACCTGGTCAACATGAAGTGACCAGGGTGTTCTAGCAAAAAGGGAGAAAGCCATGAGTAAATGCATGATTTCCATCAGATTTTGTAAAATATGTAACACAGAACTCCATTAATGTCTCTTTGGGATTCAGAAGCCCAAATAAAGAATACCTGTAAAGACAGTCAAGCGGGTAAGGAATCCAGAGGAAGCAGAAGCAGTGGGGAGGGAGGACCCTGCCAGGGCCTTCTTCTTTGGCATCCTCACCAAATTATTTGCAAATTTTTCAGATTGTAAGTCATTTGCATATTCTGAACCTTTCTCACTAAAACTATGCTCTACCATCTACCTAGTTTCTAGTCCAATATGGTCTGTTAGGTTACAATAAATATTTCTATGACTTCGATGAGCTCATTTGTGATCAGTAAATAGGAGATTGAACTCAGTGTAACATGGACTTGTTCTGACTCCCAGAAATGAACTCTGGAATAACAGAAATAAAATTTCAAGTTTAAGGAGGAAAGGGGAAAAGTTCTCAGTCATTTCAGCTCTATTTTTGGAGAAATAAAAAGAGTGCCTGCACCTGGGGCTCCTCCCCAGAGAGCCATGCCCCAAGCTTTGCATGATGCTGGGCCCCAGCAGGTTGCACTTCCTCCTGTGCTTAGAGTTCCTCTTCCACCTGCTTTGTTCAACACTCAGAAGCCCATATTCCTTCTTGATTGTTTCTGTGAGTTTTTAACATCCTCTGAGGTGGTCTTCACCACATGATAAGTTGCCCACCTAGGCTGTCCAGGTTATCTCTGGACAATTACTGTTTTTGTTAGCGCTTTAGTCACACATTTTGAGTTCATCCCTCATCTATTTTGACTGTAAGTTCTTGTTCTTTTTAGTGAATATTTTTTGCAGAATGAATTGTTTTTTAGGAATATGTATTATGTGTTATAGTAGAAATCCTGTACTTTGCACTCAGTAAATGCTTAATAAATGCTGACAGATTATTTATAATTAACTATCACAAGAAATTTAAAAAGTGATTCCAAGGAATGACTGTAATGAGAATGAACCTAATTACAAGAATTGAGCAAGGTCATTTGACTCTTTAGAGTGTCTTTAGAGTGCAGAATCTCTAAAATTCATTTGAATTTTCATGATACAATTCTTTCTCTTGTTTTAGAGCATTGAAGCTAGCTTTTCATTTTCAAGGACTGATGACCAATGATCCATGAATTTTTGAAGTTCAGTAACAAGAAACTGTACTTGTTTTTCAAACCATTTAGCAATTTTAAGAAGCTGCTGGTCACAAAAGGCACGTCCAATAAGCTGTAGTCCCACTGGCAACCCTTGGTTTGAGAGTGCCACAGGGACACTCACCTCTGGCAATCCTACCGTATTTATAGCCTGTGTAAGAATATCATCATGGGTGCTTCGTGTTCTGTTGTCTTCCTGGATGAACTCCAAGTATGACACTGCCTCACTCAAGGTGGTAGGAGTGAGCAAAACATCTACTCTAGAGTTAAAAACATTCATAAAATCATTAGCAATGAGGCATCTCACTTTCTGTGCTTTGATGAAATAATTCTCACAGTTTTCCTTTCATAAGAAAAAATTTCCTGAGAGAATTCTTCCTCTCACCACATCACTGAACCCTTCTCATCTGGTTACAGCATACATGGCTTCAGTGGATACATCAATGTCACATCTGTGACCATATTCTAGCCCATCAAATCTTGCCATATTCGATGCTACTTCTGATGTGCACAAACTGTAGCAGATAATTGAGTAACTGGTGTGGGGAAGGGATATATCAATTACTTTGGCTCTCTCAGACTCAAAGAGGTCATCACTTTGGACCAAAGAGATCATACTCACTTGATAACTCTGTACAAGATAGTCCTTTGGAATTCCTATACATAGTTTGCTCACATCTGTCAAACTGCGGAGTGTGAATGGTTGAACATGTTCTTTACTGTGGCAGAATCTCTGGGGTCAGGCTCAGCCAGCGTACCTGACACAATTGCAGCATCATCATATATCAGATTAAGATTCCTGGCACATCCATTGAATTCATCAGGGGAATGAGACCATGACAAGAAACTAAGCCATAGTTTGCTGTGATATGCACAAGCCCACAGTGGGCAGCAGGATTTCTGGACTTAAGAAGGAAACAGGAGTTTTAGAGAAGCCAGTGGTACTAGAAGCAATTCTCCTACCTATAACTTTTAGGACAATATGGTCTTTAGAATTTGACAAGTATAGAAAATGGGTGAAACTGCAGCTTTCTCCCCATTCTATTAGTACACCTGACTGCATCTCCAGGTTACATTCAGCCAGCCCATCTTATAGCACTGTGTGCCCTGAACTATGCAAGGTGGACACAGGAGTTAACTATGAACAGGCTTCAGTAACAGCGCCTGGAACCTTCCAGTAAAATAAAATTTCTACCCCTCAATCTGCTGAATCACAAAATATGGGAATGGGAACCAGTAATCTGGTTCAACAAGGTTTCCAGATGAATCTGATGTACATTCAATTTGATAACCTTGTTCTAAAGGTTTCTCAACATTCGCACTACTGGTATTTTGGGGCACATGCTTCTTGCTGTGGAAGCTGCTCTGTGCACTATAGGATGTCAGCACCTGGATCTACCCACTAGAGGCCAATAGTATGTGCTCAGTTGTGACTCAAATGTATCTTCAGACATTGCAAAATGTTCCCTAGTAGGCACATTGAGCCAAAATCAAAACCAAGATCAAACATAATGATCGTAATTTCATGTCCCTATTTAGACAGAATAATTGACTCATAGTGTATGTCTAACAAAATTAGACACATTGCTACTGGAACCTAGGATTTTTGCTACTTGAGGAAAGAGCTCTCCCATTGTCTGGCTGGTATCATGTGTGCCAAGCTGAAAATTACTATAGAATTTTGTTCCTTAGCAAAAGCTGGCCCAGGAATGAAGCTCACAAATGAAAAAAACAGATAAAAGAGCAAATGATAAGGAGCAGAGCCAAAGCCTGAATCAACTGTACCTGGGACTGGAACCACCTCTAGATATTATAGTTACATGAACCTAATGTTTCATCTTTCCTTTAAACCAATTGAGATTGAATTTTTATTTCCCTAAAAGTTCTGATACTACTCTAATCATGGTTGCTTGCACCAGCTTTTTCATGTTTTTCTCATATTTCCTCTGTTTTCCTTACTCTTCTTATCCCCTTTCCCAATTTATTATACCTAAGCAATAGTTTTTGAACTTATGATTTTCCTGTTAGTGTCCTTAACTTGATAAACCTTAATTTACCCAATGACTTTTACTAGGACTTCTGTATGAATGACTTTCAGAAATAAATGTTCAACCAGAAAGTGTAAGGACTTCCAAACTATTTTTGTGAGAGAATGTGTGCATGGATACCTGTTGTATGATTTTTGCGAATATGTAAACATGCATAGTTTGCCCTTTTCCATGATGAATATGTTCCAAGACCCCCAGTGTGTGCCTGAAACCACAGACAGTATGAAACCCAACTCTGTCAGTTGGACCATGTTTCTGTTCATATCTTCCACCCACAGATTAAATGCCTTTACATCTTAGCTGAGTAGTGATCATGAGCTGTGACCGTAACTTATGCAATTTGAGATGCAACACAAGCATGAATTGCTTCCTCTTCATAATTTTATGGCTAGAAGAATCATACTTATTAAAGATCTTACCAACCTCAGCATACTTTTTTTCTCTTCTTTATTAAGTAAAGAACGTTCACCTTTCAATTAAAGGAAGCACTTCACCGCTGGTCTTTGCCCTATTCAAATTGCCTGCATTGCTACTTTTGTACTTATGTGCCACTATTAAGCAAAATAAGGACAACTTGAACACAAGCACTGCAATACTGCAATAGTCCATCTGTTAACTGAGCCACCTACAAAGAGAATTGAAACCATAGATAATAAAAGTCTCTTTTTCAACATTTTAATTAGTAATTTATATAAGTAAAATAGAGAAAGCAACATAAAGAACCACCTTTTGCTAAAGAGACAGCTTTGAAAAATGCATTCATTCATGATTGAAATAAATTTCAAATATAATATTTCATCCATAAATATTTCAACATGTATTTCTAAATTATAAATATTTTTATATAACTTCAATTACATTATATTTTCACCACTCCAAAAGTAAAAAAATCAATAATTCCATTAAAAATTAAGTAAAGGACCTGAAGACATTTCTCTAAAAAAGACATTTAAATGGCCAACAGATATATGAAAAAATGCTTACCATCACTAATAAGCTGAGATATCCAAAACAAAACCACAATGAGATAAGATCTAACCCTAGTCTGAATGAAAGATAAAATATAACAAATTTTTGTGAGAATGCAGAATGTAAAAAGTACATCCATTATGAAAAACATTATGGAGGTTTGTCAAAAGGTTAAACATAGGATACTATATGATCCAGCAATCACACTACTGGATATTTATCCAAAGGGGTAAAAAATCAGTATATCAAAGGGATACCTACCTGCACACTCTTGTTTATTGCAGAACTATTCACAACAGCTAAGATATGAAATCAACCTAAATGTCCATCAACAAACATATTAATAAAGAAGAGGTAGTATATACATAATGAAATAATTTTTAACCATGAGAAAGAATGAAATTCTATCATTTGTACCCAGATGGATGGAACTGAAAGTCATTATGTGAAATAAGCCTAACACAGAAAGAAAAATATGACATTTTCTCAGTCATATGTGGGAGGTAAAAAAGTTCACCTCATGGGGGTAGACTGTAGAATGATAGTTACCAGAGGCTGGAAGGGTTGGCAGAGGGGATGAAGAGAGGTTGATTAATGGGTACAAATATATAGTTAAATAGAATTTTCATGTTCAATAGCACAGTAGTATGACTATAGTAAACAGCACTTTATTGTATATTCCAAAATAGCTAGAAGAGAGGATTTTAAATGCTACCCACAGAAACAAATGATAAATATTTGAGATGATGGATATCTTAAATGCCATGATTTTATTATTGCATCTTATATGCATGTATCAAAATATTACATAAATCTCATAAATATGTGCAATTGTTGTGTCAATAACAATAAAAACTTTATAAACTGTATCCATATACATACATTATGAACAAGACAGATAAGTTATAGAAAGAAACAAAACTTTGTTTTCCAGTTTGAAAATAAATGATTCAAACTCACATTACTATTATAAAATATATAAAACATTTTTTCGTATTACATAAATACAGAATAAGCACCTTATAAAATACAACAGTTATTTTTAATAATAATAAAAAAAAACTTTTATCAAATTTGGAAGAAATATCCTTAATCTGATAAAGTACTATATCCATAAAACACTCATAGCAAATATTAGTACTCATTAACTTTTTTTAAAAAAATCTTACCTGATATAAGTTAAAAGAAAGGACGCTAGGTATCAGTAATTCTGTTCATCATTGTACTTGGAGATCAAAGGCCAATGAAAATAGGCAAGAAAATGTAATAAACAATATTAGAATTAAAACAAAACAAATGGAATTTCCATATTTAGAGATATTATCAGAGTATACGGTACATCAAAAATACCCAAAAGTATCTATAGACATTAAACAAAGTTAATTTGCATAAATACTGGTAGCAAGGTCAAAATTATTTTTTAATATGCAATAGACCTCCCCTTATCCATTGTTTTCTTTCTACAGTTTTAGTTGCCCAAGGTCAGTGGGCAGTGTAAAATTGGAATATTTAAGAAATAAACTATAATTTTTCAATCGTCCACTGTTCTGAGTAGCATAATGAAATCTCATCCCAGCCCCCTTGGTACGAGACTGACATGTGAATCTCACGTTGGTCCAGCCTATCCACGCTGTATACGCTACCCGCCCATCAGTCACTTCGTAGCTGGCGCAGTTGTCAGATCAATGTAATGGTCTCAAGGCGCTGGGTGGTGCTGGTCAGGCTCGGGCACCACTGGGTCGGTCTGCAGGAGGATGTTCCCTGGTTCTTGGCTCCCAGTGCCAAAAATGAGCAATGGTGCCTGGCTGATGACAAGTGATCACAAATACAAAACAATCACAATCAACATACATTTATCACACAAACCAGAGAGAGGACATGAGTGGAGGAAAGACCCCAACTCTGAGAACCCACCTTCTTTCATAAGCCTACTAAGCTAGTTTGCCCCATCTTTCCCAGGGAGGATTGTCCCTGGCTTCCCTCCTTTAGGTTGGGGTTACAGAACCAAACTTCTCAAGAAGTATGTCTTCTCTCAAACCTTCCCAAAAATGCACAGAGGTCGGCTCGGCGCCTGTGGCTCAACGGGCTAAGGCGCCAGCCATGTACCTGAGCTGGCGGGTTCGAATCCCAGGCCCGCCAAACAACAATGACGGCTTCAACCAAAAAATGGCCGGGCGTTGTGGCGGGCGCCTATAGTCCCAGCTACTTGGGAGGCGGAGGCAGGAGACTCGCTTGAGCCCAGGAGTTGGAGGTTGCTGTGAGCTGTGATGCCACAGCACTCTACCCAGGGTGACAGCTTGAGGCTCTGTCTCAAAAAAATAAAAATAAAAAAAATAAAAAAAGGAAAGCACTGAGGTCCATCGAAATTAGCAGTTTTAATTATATGATAATGAGCCGAATAAGCCCAGGTCAGTGTAAGGTCACTGGGGGCTCCTCATCGTCTGTTCCGACTAGGAAACCGTCTCTACCCGTAGGTTGGTTCCTACTCTCTACCCTTAGCCACTCCCCTTTGTCTTCTGCCCCTTTAAGGAGTGAGGTAGTAAGTCTCCTCCTGCACCTGGCCGCTCCACCCTACCTCGCCTGAAGTCGTGTGTTCCCCCTCAGGCACAGCAGCCAGGAAGGGCAGGATAGGCCGGTGCGTCGCAATGATGGCCGTGCTGGAGCGAGCGCTGAGGTCCTGCCTGGTCAGCACCAGCCTGGCTGTGCTCTGTGCGCGGCACCGCGAGGCCACACTGCACCGCCCTGCAACGGTGCTTGTGTTCAAGTAACTCCTACTTCACTTGTTAATGGCTCCAAAGCACAGGAGTCGTGATGCTGGTCATTCAGATACGCCAAAAGGAAGCCTTAAAATGCTTCCTTTATGTGAAAAGGTGAAAGTTCTCAACTTAAGAAATAAAGATGTACACTAAGGATGCTATGATCTGCAGTAAGAACGAAACTTCTATCCATGAAAATAAGTAGAGGAAAAATAAAATTTCTCCAAATTTTGCTGTCCCACCACAAATGGCAAAAGTTGTGACCAGAGTGCCTGAGAAGTGCTTAGCTACAATTTTAAAAGGCCGGGAGGAGGGAGGGCGTGTGGGGGGACCTCACCTAATGTGTATAATGCAATGGTACATTTCAAAACTGTTAAGAAAAGAGTATAATTGTCTTACCACAACAAGTAAGTAAGCGAGGTGATGGATGTGTTAATCAGTTTGATGCAAGCATTTCACATTGTGTATGAAACTAGTACACTGTACCCCATAAGTGCATCAATGTACAGTTATGATTTAATTTTTTTAAAAAAGGTATTCAAACTGTGGGTGGATGCCATCAACAGAAACATGTTCCAATTGGCAGCACCTGGGTTCAGAACCATTCAAGGTTTGGGGCATCCCCTGAGGGCCTTAGAACACATCCTATGAATAAGGGGATACTACTGTATCTGCTACTTTGTATCCTTTAACCAAAATCTCACGGGTTCCTCCACCAACACCCCTTTTCAACTCCCAGCAACCACTGTTTTATTCTCTACTTATGTGTATTTAACATCTTTTTAAGATTCCACATATAAGAGAGATTATGCAATCAATATCAGAAAAAGCCCATGTCTTGAGGAGCTTATCAGAAATATGCATGGTCTCTGGGCTCAAAGGAGGATGCAGCAATAAAAACTTCCATGAAGAAATGAACAAATGCTGATTTTTTTATTTGCAACAAATATTGGCACTAGGGAGAACTTTTCTCTAGAAGACAGGTTTAATATACCAAACTACAATGGTAGAAAGGCACAGTGGAAATAGCAACCACACCATAGGACTGAAAAAGACGTCACAGTATAGTATAGAGATGTCACAGACATGCCATGACTGTGAAGAACTAAGGGAACCCTTGGCCCTCTGAAAGTTCACTGAAAAATCACTGACAAGATGCAGAATAATTGGAGAAAAGACATACAAATTTACTGAATGTGTATACATGGGAAACTTCAGAAAGAAAACCCCAAAATAGAGTAGAAATTATCCATTTTTATCATTAATTTCAACTAAGTACAGACAGCTGTGTAGAAATATAACTGAACAAAAAGGGTATGGTCTAATGCTCATAGACTAAGTGGGGAAATCCAGCAATAACTGTATGTCTAGGTTCTTCTTGGCCTCTGGGAGTACCCATTCATTCCTTCTGGGTGCATAGCAGGACCTTCTCTAGAATAGGAGCTCCAATGACATAACACCAAAGTAAGAAAGAGTGATAATTTCTAAATCTTTCGCACAGTTCCAGTTGCTGCTGTTCCTGAGAGAAGCCACATTGTATAAGGTAGATTTTTCTCTCCAATATATTTTCTCAAATACATTTTCATTTTATTTGGACTCTTTCTTCATTGGGTTTAAACTTACAGTCATCTTCATGTGAAAGCAGTCAGACTGAAAATGTAGTCACAGTGTAAAAAAATAATAGCAAATAGAGCTGGGGAAGGTCATGCCGAGAGAGCTCTCCTGCTTGTTGACTTAGTAACAAAAATTATCAACAAAACTCTGCAATATCTGAGGCTTTGCACAAAGGACGTCATGAACTCACACAAAAAATACTTCTGCAAAGACATCTGTGCAGGAGCTGCCTGTCTCACCTCTGATGGGCATCACCCTTGTTATTAAGCTTTCTAATCAGGGATAATTACTTCAGAACTATTTTTGTAATCCTCATTTTTTTCTTTACTCCCTGAATATGCACATATAGTTCACTATATCACCTGTATGTCCGTTGCTGTGCTGTATTCCCAAATAAATACATTTGTCTTCTAGAGAGACTCTCTTGCTGTTTGTCATTTGCCTTGACGTTCTGCACATACATGGCACAGATTCACTGACCTCCTGCTACAACTGAAACCAAGATTTCTCCCTCTATCTCGTTTCCCTCTGGTTCAACTCAGATTCTAACATGGTCTTGGCAACACTGAATACTCTCTTCTGGTGAGTATGAATTTTGTGTGAATTGCTGTTTTCATACTTTAGGGTTACCTTCTTTGAAAATTCGGTGAGTATGGGGCTAGTGTTGTGATACTTTTTTGTGCCCTGCCAACTCTTTTGGATTATTTTCAAAGATGAGTAATACTTGAGATTTAGTTCACATCAATTCAACTTTTGAGATCTTGCTCTTGCATTTTAATGAAAAACAACCCGGGTTGTCTACCAGCTTGCCTTGAATTCTGCATTTGGGTGTTCTACCCAAAATAAAAGGTTTATGAAGAAAAAGGAATGTTCACATCCATGACAACTAATGTTAAGTCTCTGCTATTCTCTATGGCTGACCACCAAAAGAGGATTAGATGCTACCATGTATTAGAGTTTGGGAATACTGTGGAGAGGTACAAATGTTGAAATTTGGAGAGCTAATCTGAATGATCAATTAAGTAGTAATAATCTTAGATGAAGGTTACTCTTATCAATATGGTGAAACATTTATCTTCATGATTACAGATTACAGACCGACACATGATTCATTTTTAGTTTTCTCATCTACATAACAAATCAGTTAGTGACACCGCCTTACATTTTGGCATCATTTGCCACCACATTTCCTGCATGATATTTTGATCTAGGTATATTTGTAATTTTTTTCTATTTGAAGAAAATTCAAAAATGGGTTGTTATGACCAGGGGCTTGCTCTTACTCTGTTAACCTATACTTCTCTTTCTAAATTAACTTCCTTTAATGCTTGCAAAAAAAAAAAGAAAAATCCTTAAACCCACATAGTGGTTAAAGCCCAGATTTTTCATTCAGCAGATTTTAACATTGTTAAAACTTGCAAAGGGCATAGAAAGAAAGATAGGAGATGAATCCTTAGAATGAAATTCTCTGAATTCGTGGTATAGAAAATGGCAACCTTGCTGAGTCTCTTATTAATGCCTTGAGTGGTAACAAGAAGGCATAAATGTAGACAGAGGTTGTCAGATATTGCAAAGGGAGAATACAGCTCTAATATATATAGAACCATATCCAAAAATTTACCTTCCACTTAGATTGGAGGTGCCTATAGCAGCTACTGGAGTTTTGATTGTGCCATGACACTTGTTAATCAAAAATCCAAAGGTCAAAAGCTACTGAAGCAAAGGTCATATACGAGTAGGAAATGCTATTTCTCCTAGTAATATCTATGACATGAAGTAATTTTGTCTGGAATATAAGTGGCTATTTGATTCAGAGATTGGGGTCTGCATTTCTGCAGCACACATAGCATTTTAAAAGCACTGCCTTCCTGTAAGTCAGCAGGTCTCAACCTGTGGGTTGTGACCCCTTTAGGGGTCAAACAACCCTTTCACAGGGATCGCCTAAGACCATCCTGCATGTCAGACATTTACATTATGATTCATAACAGTAGCAAAATTACTGTTATGAAGTAGCAATGAAAATAATTTTATGGTTGGGGGTCACCACAACATGCATGAGGAACTGTATTAAAGGAGTGCAGCATTAGGAAGGTTGAGAACCACTGCAAGTGAATTTCAACACACATACTCACATCCAGCCAGACCAGATAGGAGGGTAAGGGACGTCAGACAAGGAGGGGTGAGATTAGAAAGAGGACACATTGAGAACATTAGGAAGCCATGACAGAGAGACTGAGAAGAGAAGGCAGCAGCGAGGGAGGAAGGCTGAGTCAGGGGGACAAACCAAAGGCTCCATCCAGGTTACAGCAGACTGGGAGATAAGCAAATGTTTTATATCAACCTTTTATGCTACACACATGGGAATAAATGAGAAGAAGGTGACATGACCTTTCAGAATCACATGGGGGCTTTCCATGGTGGTCTGAAGGAAGCTGAGGACACAGAGAGCAGCTGGAAGGCAGGGAGGAAAGAGAAAGTCTAGAAGTCAGAGCAGGGGTGATGGTGGAGAACAAAAAGCGGGTATGCTCAGGGCTGTAGGAGGCATATTTTATCTCTGAAATGCACTTTGGATGAGGAAGAAATTTGTGAGTTGGAAGAGAGAGGAAGTTACTACAGCTACTGAGGAAATCAGAGATCAAACACCAGCCCTACAAGTCAGAAGTTCCATCTCCCAGGGCAATGCTGCTTCTGCCACTTCAGTTGCTAGCTGTTCTCCCAGGTGCTGACAGTGAGGATGGTAAGAGGCATTCTGACAGCTCTTTGCACTGTTGCAAGGGTATTGGGTTAAAATAGATTGCACTACCCAGGTGCACTCAGACACTGAGCCTGTGGTCTCCAGCCCTCGTTTCCTTTTGTGGGTATTTGGACTGGAGGCTGAATCCCCAGGGCAGTCACATGTGTCGGCCTTTATGTGTTCTTCAGCATCCAGTCGTCTGGATCTTTTCCATTTCCTTTCCTTCTCACTCCCTCCTGCTTGTCCCTTTCTCTTCACAGCCTTCCAGGGACCAACCTCTTACCATGTCATCCAGATTTTATCTTTTGCCAACTGTACCTGGGCAAAAAATCGAGGTTCAGGCTGGTTGGATGATTTATAGATTCATGGCTAGGACAGTGACAAAAACATGGGCATATTCCTTGTCCAAGGGCAACCTCAGTGACAAAGAGGTTGCTGAGCTGGAGGAACTATTCCGAATCTACTTCTATGGATTTACTGAAGAAATGCAGGCCCCTGCCAAGGAATTCCAGATAGAATGTGAGTCCAGTCACCAAACTGCAAAAATGCTCAAAGACTTTCTCCTCTTTCCTTTTGCAAATTGCTAATCTTTTCCCTGCTTTCTGCTGGACCCAACTGTGTGCACACTCTCTCCTGGAGCCGTCCCTCCCTCTGACTCTGTACCTCACACCTTATTGCAGATTCTGTTCACCTCTGATTCTTCTCTGAGAGATCAAGGCTCCCTGTTACCAACCACCACTTTATCTTATATGGACCTGGCTCGTGAAGGGCCCTTATTCTCTCCCTGTCCCGAGTGACCTGCACTGTGGCTTCCTCCTCTGACCCGCCTCTTCAGCCATCTCCTCCTGCACTGCTCTTGCTGTGGTCCTGTGTCTCAGACTGAAATGCTCTGACCTGGGCTGCATCACACTCTGCCTCCCCACCCCCACTTCTACTATACCCCTCACAACTTCCCAATGCTCTTCTTTCTGGAAAGCTCTAAATGCTGAATTGGGATTGGCTCATCATTTCACATCCAAGAACTTCATCTTAACCAAAATCTAACATCCTAGTTACTTTCCTTGCAACTTTGTTTCTTATTCATGTTTCATAACTTGTTCTCTATCATCTTTCCACCCAGACCCCTTTGAGCATAGCAGGCTGTAAACTACAGTCTGCGGGATCCATACTAAGCTTCTGGAGAGGAGCTTTAGGAGGACTGGATCTCCTGAGATTCCAGCATGATACGTGCGTACCTTCCCCAGAGGGCAGCAGCTCAGCACAGGCGGTATGCACACTACTCATGAAATATAAAGGCGTCATCAACACTGTGAAGAAGATCCTATTTGAAACCTGCCCTCGATACCTCTTGAGTGTCCTCGATGCAGGGAAGGTGGAGCTGCAAAGGCAAGGTGAGTCCTGCTCTCTACTTCCCTTCCCACCACCTGCTCTGAGCTCAAGACTAAGAGGTACCCAAGAAGGATAATGGCTAATCAGAGAGCTATTTGCTTCTAACAACCATAGAAGGGGTCACAGTCCAACCTTGTGACTTTCTGAGTCCCTATCATCTCAATTCAAATCCTGATAAGACACTTTCACTGTCCCTTCTTGCCACAGTGAAGCCTGAGGCCTGGCTATCCAGCGGCCCCAGCCCTGGGCCTGGCCATCTGCTGCTGGTCTGCCATGTCTAAGGATTCTACCCAAAGCCCGTGGGGATGATGTTATGCGGGGTGAGCAGGAGCAGCCGGGCACTCAGCACAGCAACCTCCTGCCCAATGCGGACCACCCTGGATGTGGTGTCTGGAGAGGCAGGCAACCTGTCCTGCCGAGTGAAGCACAGCAGTCTAGAGGGCCGAGACATCGTCCTCCACTGGGGTGAGAAGGATCAGGGGTCCAAGCTGGACATGGGAGGAAGAGCTCCTCGGTCACAGAGAGAGGAACTGGGTAAGGAGGGGCTTGACAGGTGACGAGGGAGAAAGAGAGACTGATTGATTTCTGGAACACTAATTCCAATAGGAATAAAAATTGAGGAATCAAGATACAGGAGAGGTAAAAATGAAGAACCTACATTGTATCAGTTGGGGCTAGAAAGATCACAGCAGGTGAATGGCAGTATTGACACTCAGGTGTGCAAAAGAAGGAGAGGGAATTCAAGGCATGGGGTTTGAAGTGACATCCTTTGGTCCTCTTCGAATTGCCAGACACCCCATCCACATCCGATTGATCTGATTGGAAACAATAGTGCCCTCCTTCATCCTCGAATTATGGTATAGGAAATGCTGGTGAATAGTTTTGTTTTTTTTTCTCTTAATCTTTTTTTTCTGGCCATTCCCCTACTCTTTTCCATGATTTTATTGATTTCATTCCTTTAGTTACAATCTTTCCACTAGATTCTCTTTCCACAACCCCCATATCCTTTATATGGAGATATAGTTTCTAATCCTGTAAAAATACACAGAACAAAAATTATCATCTTTACCATTTTCAAGTGTATAGTTAAGTGATGTTAAGTGCATTCACATTATTATGAAGCAATCTCCCGAGCTCTTCCATCCCTCAGAACTGAAACTCTATTCCTATAGAACAGCAATTTTCCACTTCCCCCTTCCCCCACCCCAGCCTCTAGACATGAGCATTGTGCTTTCTGTATTTGTGAATTTCTCTACTCTAAATACATTATGTAAGTGGACTCATACACACATATGGTAACTATCCTTTTGTGACTGGTTTATTTCACTTTGTGTAAGTTCCCCAAGGTTCATCCAGGTTGCAGCCTGTGACAGGGTTTCTTTGCTTTGTGGCCCTGATACACTAAGGTCATCTATTCACCCATCTGTGGACACTGCCCTTGCCTCCTCCACCTTGACCTATTGTGATTAATGCTGCCATAAATACATACATGGTATGTATGTAATAAATGGTATCATACATATCTCTTGAGTAGAGCCCTATATCATGTGATTTTAACAGGTTGTATCAGGATATCCCTTGATTCTTCATCATATCTTCTCTTCCATTTGAAATAAGGACCAAAAAGCCTAGGATTCCACAGTGTCAACCCAGGAGTCAGTCTCATTGCATTTCATCAAATGATCACCACATATTATCAAATTGGAGTGTTCATAAATATTAAGATGAATTATAATTGCAATGCCGGCAGAAAATTATTTAAAACTTTGAATTTATTACAAGTCTTAATATATTAAAATGTGAGAAAGGATGTGTCTCAGAATAAATGAAATACGGTATATACAACTTAATGGTTACTTCTCTTTGGCTTTCCATTTTAAAAATTTTCTTCTGCTTCTGCAAACTCCCATTCTCAAAGTAAGTTCAATGTACATATGCTACAGTAATCGTATTGCATAGCAGGGCATTTTTTTATGTAAAGTGTTAAAAAATTAAAAAATAGAGCTGGGGAAGGTCATGCATAGAGGACTCCTATACTTTTTTGAATAATAACAAAAACTATCAACAAAGAATTTGCACAAAGGCTACAATAACCTCATACAAAACGTACTTCTGCAAAGACATCTGTGTAGGAATATTCTGCCCAACCTCTGTTGGGCATACAAAGAGAAGATAGGAGGTGCTACCTTAGGAGAAACATCTCTAAAGCTTTGGTGTGGGAGAGGTAAGCATCCTTCTTCCATTATGAATGCTGTATAAGGTGACAGGAAGGCATAAACATAGACAGACATGAAATATGGCAAAAGGACAATAGGCCACTGCTGATTCTATAACCTTGTCCTAAAAGTTACCTTCAACTTAGATTGGAGGTACATATAGCTAAGCTCCTGGAGTTCTACTTGTCATTCATTAATCACAACTCCAAAGGAAAAGAGCTACTCAAGAGAAGGTCATGTACCAGCAGCAAAGGTCTTTTTCCCCTCAACTTTGGCTAAGGTATAAGCTAATATTGTCCAGGTCATGAATGGCAGTAATTATGACATCTGATTTTGGGATTTAGATCTGTAGCTCTATAACACACAGAGCATGTATGGTAGCAAATGCCATTCTCCCCTTAAACATTCCATGGTGTAAGATAATCTTTCCTGGATTACAAATGGCAGTATTTAAGGTATTTAATTGTGAGATTTTGTCTGGAGTTCTACAGCACACTTGGCATTGTAAATGCATTGCCTTCAAGTAAATGAATATCAACACACATATTACATGTAGGATATTACAGTGTAGGATAAGGGATATCAGACAGAGGATGAGCTAAGAAAGAGGAGACACTGAATCTTAGGAAGTGGCAATGACAGAGGGCCAAGAAGAGAGGTCAGCAGCGAGGGAGGAGGGCTCACTGGGGTGAATAAACCAAAAGGCTGCTTCTAGCATAAAGCCAGGTAGAGGCTAAGAGATTGATTAGTATCAC
This sequence comes from Perodicticus potto, assembly GCA_963574655.1. Lineage (NCBI taxonomy): Eukaryota > Metazoa > Chordata > Mammalia > Primates > Lorisidae > Perodicticus > Perodicticus potto. The sequence continues at coordinate 20,598 of CAUYRH010019252.1, forward strand.
TCTCTTATTCTATAATGCAGGAGTAAAAGATAAGGAAGGTGAAATGAAATTTTAGAATCACACGAGGGATTTGTCAAGCTGGTCTGGAGGAAGGTAAAGACACAGAGAGCAGCTGGATATCATGGAGGAGAGAGAAAGTCTGGAAGCCAAAGTTGGAAGGGAGAAAAATGAGAGGCAGTGCGCAGGGCTCAGGGATGTGGGAGGCACACTTTTTTTCTGAAATGCAGTTGGGATGCAAAAGAGATTTGTCAGTTAGAAAAGAGAGGAAGTCACTACAGCTACTGAGAAAAAGGTTTGCTGAAATCACAGACTAAATACCAGTTCTGCCAGTGAAAAGTTCCATTTCCCAGTGAAATGCTGCTTCTGCCCTTTCAACTGTTAGCTGTTCTCCTCCCAGAAGCTGACAGTGAGGATGGTAAGAGTCACTCTGGCAGTGCCCAGTACTAGCACAGGGCACCTGGGGAGAAGCAGGCTGCACTATTCGGGTGCACTTGGACACGAAGTGTCTGAGCCCTGAATTCTCCAGCCCTCTTCTGCTTTTCTGGGTGTTGGAGCTAGAGCCTGAATCACTGGGGCAGTCAAATGTGTCCGCCTTTATGTGTTCTTCAGCATCCAGTTGTCTGGATCTTTTCCATTTCTGTTCCTTCTCACTCCCTCCTGCTTGTCCCTTTCTCTTCACAGCCTTCCAGGGACCAACCTCTTATCATGTCATCCAGATCTCATCCTTTGCCAACAGCACTTGGGCAAAAAATCGAGGTTCAGGCTGGTTGGATGATTTGCAGATTCACGGCTGGGACAGTGACTCAGGCACTGGCATATTCCTGAAGCCTTGGTCCAAGGGCAACCTAAGTGATGAGGAGGTTGCTGAGCTGGAGGAACTATTCCAAATCTACTTCTATGGATTTACCGAAGAAATACAGGAGCATGCCAATGAATTCCAGATAGAATGTGAGTTTGGTACCCTGAGCTGCAAATATGTTCAAGGACTTTCTTCTCTCCCGTTTTGCAAACTGCTAATGCCTCTGATCCTCCTCCCTGCATTCTGCTCTACCCAACTGCAGGCACACTCTCTCCCAGAGTAGTCCTTCCCTCTGAATCTGCACCTCACACCATCTTGCAGATTCTGGCCACCTCTGACTCTTCTCGAAGAGAAGCAGGCTCCCTGTAACCAAAGCCTGCTTTGTCTTATGTGGATCTGACTCCTCAAGGGCCCTTAACCTCTGCCCGTCCTGAGTGACCTGCACTATGGCTCCATCCTCTGATCTATCTCCTCAATTGTCTCCTCCCTACACTGCTCTTGCCCTGGTCCTTTGTTTCGTGCTGAAGTGCTGTGCTCTGGGCTGCATCACGCTCTGCCTTCCCACCCGTCTTCTACTATACACCTTCCCAAGGCTCTTCTTTCTGGAAAGTGCTGAAAGTTGCAGTTGGGGTTTAGCTCATCATTTCCCATTCAAGGACTTCATACCAACCAAAATCTAAACTCCTAGGTCCTTTTCTTCCTACTTTATTTCTTATTCATGTTTAATAACCTGTTGTATGATCTCTTTCTACCTAGACCCCTTTGAGATCCAGGGCATAGCTGGCTGTCAGCTACGTTCTGGGGGAGCCATAGCAATCTTTGTGAGTGGAGCTTTAAGAGGACTGGATTTTCTGAGATTCGACAATGATACATGTGTGCCTTCCCCAGAGGGTGGTATCAAAGCACGGATACTCTGCACACTATTCATGCAATATCAAGGAATAATGGACATTACAAAGAAGCTCCTGTTTGAAACCTGCCCCCGATTTCTGTTGAGCGTCCTGGATGCAGGGAAGGCAGAGCTGCAAAGGCAAGGTGAGCCCTGCCCTCTACTTCACTGAGCTCAAGACTAGGAAGGTATTTGATAGGATAGGGACTTAATCAACAAATTACTTGTTTCCTGAAGCACTGGAAGGGGTTATTGTCCCCCATTGGGAGGTTTCTGAGTCCCACTGGTCTGAATTCAAATCATAATAAGACACTCTCACTGCCCTTTCCTGCTACAGTGAAGCCCAAGGCCTGGCTGTCCAGTGGTCCCAGCCCCAGGCCTGGCCGTCTGCTGCTGGTCTGCCACGTCTCAGGATTCTACCCAAAGCCCGTGTGGGTGATGTGGATGCGGGGTCAGCAGGAGCAGCCGGGCACTCAGCACAGCGACCTCCTGCCCAATGCGGACTGGACATGGTATCTCCAAGTGACCCTGGACGTGGCAGCTGGGGAGGCAGCTGGCCTGTCCTGCCGGGTGAAGCATAGCAGTCTAGAGGGCCGGGACATCGTCCTCCACTGGGGTGAGAGAGAGCTGGAATGCCAGGCTGCACATGGGTGGAGGAATTTCTCCAGCACACAGGGAGGCACTGGCAAAGGATGGGGCTTGACAGATTAAGAGATTCAGAGAGAGGGAGACTGATTCATTTGGGGAACACTAATTTATAACAGGAATAAAAATAGAGAAGCCAAGATGTGGAAGAGGTAGGAATGAAGGGCCTGTAGGTTGTGGCTATTGGGCTAAAGGGATCACAGGATGGACGGATGGAATGAGAAATATAGAGAGGTGTGGGGATAACCACACATTGGAAGCAGGTGGGTGGTGGTGCTGGCACAAACGTGTCCAAAGGAAGCCAGGGGACTTCAAGGCATAGGGTGGGATGTGACGTCCTTTTTTTCTTTGCCAATTTACAGGACAATCCATCTCTATTGCTTTGATCTGTGTGGCAATAATAGTGCCCTCCTTCATTCTTTTATTGTGCTTTGCATTATGGTATATGAGGCACTGGTGAGTTTTGGTGTTTTTTCAATTGTTCTTTTCTCCCCATGCTCCCACTCTGTTCCATCATTTTATCTATCTCATTACTTTAGCCTCAATTTTTCCACCAGACTCTTTCTTACCACTTCCTATCTCCTTTATATAGAGATATATATTTTTAATTCTGTTAAAATACACAAAACAAATTTTGCCATCTTTACCATTATTAAGTGTACAGCTGAGGGATGTTAAGTGCATTCACATTATTATGAAGCAATGTCCAGAGCTCTTCCATCCCTCAGAACTGAATCTCTATTCCTATAGAACAGCAATTCCTCATTTCCCCCTACCCCCAACTCTAGCATCTGGACGGGACCATTGCACTTTCTGTATCTATGAATTTGCCCAGTAGATACATCATGTAAGTGGATCCATACACATATATGGGAACTGTCTTTTTGTGACTGGTTTATTTCACTTAATATAAGTTTCCCAAGATTCATCCATGTTGTGGGGTTTCTTTCCTTTGTGGCCCTGACACATT
>CAUYRH010019254.1:0-11344 GCA_963574655.1 Perodicticus potto
TTCATAGTTTTATACCCCATTTGTCTCTTTTCTTTTGCCAAACGTCGGTTCCAGCCCCTTGCCCACATTTTAATGAGGTTCTTTTAATTTTTCTTGCTTTTTTCATTGTTTTTTTTTTTTTTTTTTTTTTTTTTTTGTAGATTCTGGTTATTAGTCCTTGACTGGACTGGATGTATAGCTGCTGATGTCTTTGATAAAATGACTTCTTTAACTGTAGTTAGTTATTTGACTATCTTGCTTAGTTAACTAACTTTTACTAACCCAGTAATGAGACTGAAGGATCAAATGTTAAGTCTACTTTAAGTTATTTGAAGAATCTCCAAATTGTTTTGCACAGTGTTTATAATAATTTGTAGTCCCACCTACAGTTTTATAAGCATTACTTTCTATATCCATCACAGCAGCATCTATTACTTTGGGACTTTTTAATAAAAGCTATTCTAATAATGGATGCGGGACAAGGTGATAGCTCATTGTAGTTTTAATTTGTATTTTACTGATGATTACTGAATTGAGCTTTTGTTTATAGGATTATTTGCCATGTTTCTATCTCCTTCAAAAAACTAGCTCAATGTAAGCACTCCAAATTGTATATGAAATCAACACATTACACCCCATAAATGCATTAAGGTATACATGATCTATATGCTTGTGACTTAATAAAAAATAAAAAGTACTGTTTATGTCTTTTGACCACTTTTTATTTGTGTGTGTGTGTGTGTGTGTGTGCGTGTGTGTGTGTGTGTGTGATTTGCTTGAGATTTTTCAGTTTGTAAATTCTGGTTATTTTGCCCTTTATATAGAGTTTGTGAATATTATCTCCAATTCGGTAGGTTATCTGTTCATTTGTTCTTTTAATTATTTTCTTAGCTGTGCAGAAGCTTTTTAATTTAATCATGTCCCATTTGGGTATTTTTGTTCTTTCTATAATTGCCATTGGGGCATTAGTCATAAATTATTTGTGAAGGCTTTTATCTAGAATACTTTTTTCTACATTTTCTTCTAGAATATGTAGGGTTGCATGCCTTACATTTAATTCTTTATCCATCTGTAACTGACTTTAATGAGTGGTGACAGTTAAGGATTCTGTTTCATTCTTCTTCTATCCATTTTTCCCACCTTCATTTATTGAATAAGACTTCTTTTTCCCAGTGCATATTGTTGTCTTTTTTTTCAAAGTTATCTATAAATAGATGGGTTTTATGTGGGTTCTTTTCTGTTTCATTGATTTTTGTCTCTATTTTGTGCCAATACCATGCTGTGTTGGTTATGACAGACTAATAGATTAGTTTGAAGTCTGGTAATATGATACCTCCAAATTTGTACAACTTTTTTTAAGATTTATTTGACAGCCTGGAGCAGTGGCTCATGCCTATAATACTAGCACTCTGGGAGGCTGAAGTGGGTGGACTGCCTGAGCTCAAGAGTTCAAGTCCAGCCTGAGCAAGAGCAAGACCCCCATCTCTACTAAAAATAGAAAAACTATGGGAGGCTGAGACAAGAGGATCTCTTGTGCCTAAGAGTTTGAGTTTTCTGTGAGCTATGACACCAGGGCACCATAGTGACAAAGTGAGACTCTGTGTCAAAAAAATTAATTGCTTTGGCTCATGGTTCCAAATGAAGTGTAGAATTATTATTTTTTTTTGACCTGTGGAATATTGCATTGGTATTTGGATGGGAATTACACTGAATCTGTAAATCATTTCAGGCAGTATGTATATTTTGACAACTGACATTTTATCACTCCTTTAGCATCATAGGTCTCTCCATTTGTTTGGGTCATCTTAGATTTCTTTTCCTGTTGCTTTGTACTTCTCATTGTAGTGATTTTCACCTCCTTGGTTAAGTACTTTCCTAGGTATTATATTTTCTTTGTTGCTGTTATGAATGGTATTGAGTTTTTGATTTGATCCTCAGTGTGACTATTATTAGTGCTACTTATTTGTGTACATTGATTTCACAACCTGAGACTTTGATGAATTTATTTATCAATTGCAGGAGTCGCTTAGTGTAGTCTTTGAGGTGTTCTAGATGTAAGATCATCTCATTAGCATAAAGGGACAATTTCTCTTTCTCTTTCCTGATTTAGATGCCCTTTATTTATTTCTCTTTTTTATACCCAATAAAAGTATAAAGTTATGATTTAATAAAATGTAGTAAAAAACATTAAGAAGATGACATGTCTTTCTTCCCTTCTTCCTTCCTTCTTTCCTTCCTTCCTCTTGTCTGTTTTTGTACATAATTCATTGAACTATGTCTGGGTTTCTTTTTAATATTTGATCAAAGGTCATGTGATTGAAGAACTTCCTCCTCTTTTCTTTCTCCTTTTCTCTTCTCAATTTTCTCTGTCTCTGTCTCCTCAATTCCCTGCAGAAAAATCCACTGAGTAGTTCCTTTCTCAGGCTGAGGCTCATGCCAAGACCAGTTCAAACTGGCTAGGACTTTCAGCACTATGTTGAACAGAAGTGGTGACAGTGAGTATCCTGGTCTTGTTTCAGTTCTTCAGGAGAATGCTTTCAACTTTTGCCCATTCACTGTGATGTTGACTAGGGGGTTGTCATATATGATATTTATAATTTTAAAATACAACACTTTTATGCATAGTTTATTGAAAATTTTTAATCATGAAAATGTGATTTTTATGCATCCACTGAGATGATTATATGGTCTTTGTTTTTGCTTCTTTATATGTGGTGAATCACATATATATTGATTTATTCATTTTGTTTTATTTTATTTTATTTATTTATTTATTTATTTATTTTTATTGAATCATAGCTGTGTACATTTTGAACTATCTTTACATTCTTGAGATGAAACCCACTTAGTCATGGTGGATTTTTTTTTTATTTACTCTTGAATTCACTTTGCAAGTATTTTATTGAGAACTTGTGCATCTATATTCATGGGGGATATTGGTCTGTAGTTTTCTTTTTTTGTTGTTTCTTAGGTATATGTATCCAGGTAATACTGTCTTCATAGAATGAGTTGGGGAGGATCCTTTCCTTCTCAATGTTATGGAGCATAGTTTCCGCAGTATGGGTGCAAGGTATTCTTTGCAGTTCTAGTAACATTTGACTATGTATTCATATGTTCCTGGGTCTTTTTTTGGAGGGGGGAAGATTTTGAATACTGCTTTATTGTCACTGCTCATTATTGGTTTACTCAGGAGTTCTGTTTCTTCCTGATTAAGTCTTGGGAAGTTTAGTGTTGCCAGAAATTTATCCATTTTCTCTACATTTTCTTGTGTTGGCCATAGAATCTTTTATAGTATTTACAAGTGATATTTTGTGTTTCTGTAGTATCAGTTGTAATATTTTACTTTCATTTCTGAGTTTATTTGTGTTGTTTCTCATTTATTTCTGCCTAATCTAGGAAGAGGTCTACCAATACTTTTTATTTAATCTTTTCAAAGAACCAATTTTCCTGATCATTTTATTGTGTTGTTGCTATTGTTGTTTTGTTTTCCTTTTCATTTAGTTCTCTTCTGAACTTTGTTATTTCTTTTCTTTTGGCTTTGGGTTTGGTTTGTTCTTCCTTTTTTGTTCCTCAAATTGTGTGATTAGATTACATTGTTAATCAGTGATATTCTATTCTTTTTGATCTAGGTGTTTAAGGTAAAGTATTTTCTCTGTAGGGCTGTTTTCCTGACTCCCATGATTTTAATAGCTTGTGTCCCCTTTGTCATTCACTTCGAGGAATCTTTTGATTTACATCTTAATTTCATTATTGACTCAATAATAGTTTAAGAGCAAGTTATTTGAATTCCATGACTTTCTGTATATTTTGGAATTTATTTCTGGTTTTATTTTTATGTGATCTGAGATATATATGGTATGATTTCTTTATTTATTAATTTGTTGAGATGCATTTTTTGTCCTAAAATTTAATCAGTCATGGAGAATGTTCCCTGTGCTGATGAGAAGAATGTGTATTCAGCTGTTCTTGGTTAAAATATTCTGTACATTTCCATTAGGAACATTTGACTTAGAGTTATGTTTAAGTCTTGGGGGAGGGGGTTGTTGTTCTTGTTGTTATTGTTGTTTTCTTGGTGTTTTTTTGTTTGTTTGTTTGTTTGGTTGGTTTTATTTTATTTTATTTATTTATTTATTTTTTCTATAGAATCTCATTATATCACCCTCAGTAGAGTGCTGTGGCACCACAGCTCACAGCAACCTCAAACTCTTGGGCTTAAGTGATTCTCTTGCCGCAGCCTCCCAAGTAGCTCGGAATACAGATGTTTGCCACAATGCCTAGCTATCTTTTTGTTGTTGCTGTAGTTGTTATTGTTGTTTGGCAGGCCCAGGCTGGATTTGAACCTGCCAGCCCTGCTGTATGTGGCTGGTGCCTTATCAGGTAGCCTAAGTCTTGTGTTTTTTAATTTATTTTCTGCTTGGACTATCTGTCCAGTTTTGTCATGGGATGTTGAAGTCCTGGGCAAATATGATACAGTAGTTTATCTCTTTGCTTAGCTCTAGTAGAATTGCTTTACAAAAGTGGGCAGCCCTGTCCATCTTTGTCTTTTTTTATCATTGTCGAGTAAAGAAAATTTTATCTCATGTGAGAATAACTACAGCTGCTTCCTTTTTCCTATTTGCATGGATTTTTTTTCCATTCCTTCACCTTGATTGTCATTGAGTCCCTGAGTATTATGTGTTTCTTGAATACAACAGATACTTGGCTTGTATTTATTTTTATGCAATCAGCCAGCCTGTGTCTCTTGAGTGGGGAATAGAGTCTGTTAACATTGATTGACAGAATTGAAATGTAAGATGCTGTTCTATTGATAACATATTTAGCAGTACCTTATTGCTTTTGTTATTCTCTTGTGCTATTATTTTATATGAGGTCTGAGCTTTACCTTTTGTGTGTTTTTAGGTAGGTATCTATTGTGATGATACATGTATAATGAGTATTTCCTGCAGGGCAAGTCTGATCTTGGCAAATTCCCTCAGTGTTTGCTTATCTGGAGAAGTTTATATTTCTTCTTCATATATGAAACAGTTTTTCAGGATGCAAAATTATGGGCTGATATTTGATCTGTTTAAGAAAACTGAAGTTTGGGTCCCAGTGTTTCCTAGCTAGTGAAGTGTCTGTTAAGAAATCTGCAGTGTCAGTTAAAAAAGCCTAATTTGTTTTTTTTTTTTTTTTTTTGTAAGTTACTGAATGTTTTTGCCTCATGGGTTGCAGTAGTTCCTACTTCATGTTGACTTTGGCCAGTTTGATGGCTACGAGTCTTGGTGATTACCTCTTTAAAATGAATATCTCAAGTGTTAGTTAAGCTTCATGTAGCTTCTTGTATCCTTAACAAGACTAAGAAATTTTCCTCAATTCACTCAAATAAGTTTACAGCCCTTCCATATTGTCCTCTTCCCTCTCAGGAATACCTGTGATTCTTTTACAGTATAACCATTGACTACCAAAGGGACTGTAACTAACTGTTTAAAATATGAAGGTACTCAACATAAGAAACTAGTCCTATTGTACTGATTTGTACATGTAGTGAATGTCTAGTCTATAAAAATTAAGTCGACTTAAGGAGGTGGTCAATGTAGGGCTTACTATTTAGAGTAATACAGTCTAAAGAATATGTTCATTTTTAAATGAAATTAATCTTTTTTAACTTGAGTGAAAAATACTATTTTACTTTTTAATTTTCTTATTTGTTATATCATCTTTATTGATTTGTTTTATTTTAGGTGATTTATGTCATTAAAATTTATGGAAAACCATATACCCTGCATCTCAAAAAACAGTAAGATATGATTTTTTTTCCTTTTAAGGATTTTAGGGAAATCTTTTTAGCTTATATTTTGCAGTTTTAAAGTTTTTGTGAAATATTTAAATTCAGGGATAAAGTATAATGTAGAGGGGCTTTGTTATTCTATTTTTCAATTTGGGATACTTAAGCCTTAAATATTAGACCTATGAGGCTCTTAACATTTTAATATTCCATCTTGGTGTTTTCAAGTTAAGAAATGACCCATATATTTATAAATCTTGAAATAATTATAAACCATTGAACTCAAGAACTGCAAGTATGTCTGATGTGAAATGAAACATAGTTACACATCAAGTGATTATTGGTAGGGAATTCAACTATTGACATAATTGTTATGACATGTTAATTTAAGTATGTATTTATTTGTAACAACTTTATCAAGTATACTTTATACATAAAATTCCCTGAGGTGTGCAATTAAATAATTTTAATAACTTTATATAATATTGCAACCATCAGCTATAAATCAGTTGTTGTGGGATTTCTAACCCCACAATCAGTTTTAGAATATTTTTGCTGGGCGGCACCCATATCTCAGTGGGTAGGGTGCCGGCCACATACACGGAGGCAGGCGGGTTCGAACCCAGCCCGAGCCAGCTAAACAACAATGACAACTGCAACAAAAAATAGCTGGGCATTATGGTGGGTGCCTATAGTCTCAGCTACTTGGGAAGCTGAGGCAAAAGAATTGCTTAAGCCCAAGTGTTTGAGGTTGCTGTGCCCTGTGACGCCATGACACACTGCCGAGGGTGACATAGTGACTCTCTGTCTCAAAAAAAATGAATATGAATATTCTTTCTCCACTAGGAACCCGCATGTCATTTCATAGTTAATCTCTTTTCCCACCTGTAGCTCTAGAGAATAGTCATTCACCTGATATTCATTTTCTCCACAATTTATAAAAATAAGATGAAACAGTCTATTCTATGACATCCTTGAACATACATGTTTTTATAACAATTGCCCCTTGTCTACTTGCACCTTTTTAGTTGAATAAGGCTGAAGAAAATTATTCTCACTTAATTCATTTCTACTACCCTACTCAAGGAAGGTTACTAACTTCATGTTGGCCTCTCATCCCTCTACCACTGCACAAAAAGTGTTTTTATTTATTATTATTATTATTATTATTATTATTATTATTATTATTTTGTAGAGAAAGAGTCTCACTTTATCACCCTTGGTAGAGTGCCATGGCATCATACAGCTCACAGCAACCTCCAACTCCTGGGCTTAGGCAATTCTCTTGCCTCAGCCTCCCAAGTAGCTGGGACTACAGGCGCCTGCCAAGGCCCGGCTATTTTTCTGTTTTGCAGTTCGGCCGAGGCCAGGTTTGAACCTGCCACCTTTGGTATATGGGGCTCGAGCCCTACTTGATGAGCCACAGGTGCCTCCCAAAAAGTGTTTTTAGATAATCAATGGTACTCTTGTTTTTGCATGCATGATTGTTTTTCAGTTTTCAGTTTTCTTATACAATTTCTCCTCCATAAAATATTTTTTTATTGAGTCAAATACACATAGATCATGAATACATTCATGCATATGTGGAGTACAATGTGTTTTTTTAATACAATCTGATGTATGTAGTTACATGAAACCAATCAATATTTATTTAGCTTTTATTCAGCTTTTAGAGTACAATAGACACTTGGTCCTGGTTTGACTCCTACCATTGTGATTGCTCTATCTCTCTCTCTCCTTATCTCTTTCCTTTTCTCTCTTCTCTCCGTATCCCTCTCTTATTCAGATTCCTCTTTATTTCTTCAATATTAAGAGAAATCTGTGGTACTGTTTTTGAATCTGTCATTTCACTCAGTCTAGTGGCTTTAAACACCACTGATGCATTGGCTGCTCCTAAATTGACATCTTTACCTTATTCCTCTCCAAAAGATGACATATTCCTTAATCTGACTATTGAGAACCAAGTGGTTACTATTATTCTCATACGTACCATTTCCAAACTGAGCTTCTGATGATCTTCTTCCCAAATTTATCTTTGTCACAAACATCTCAAAAAGAGCAACTCTATTAGATTTTCCAGTGGAGCAGAGCCCTAAAATACCTCAGAGCCATACTTGACTTCCTTTCTTTTGCTTTTTCCCATGTACAATTAGTTATTAAATCTCATGTTTCTCCCTTCAGAATACAATAGAACTTCCATAGTTGACCACCTCCCAACTTTGACCACCACCTTAAATTGACCTAATTTGCATAGTCCGGACATGCATCATATGTATGTATACATTAGGCCTAGTTCCTTATGTTTACCACTTTCACATGTTGACCAGTTTATTACAGTCCCTTGGGTGGTCAAATTACAGAAGTTCTACTGTATATCCTAACTAGACCATAACCACTGTTCCTATTCTAGGTCAAACCACCTTCTTGTCTTGCCACGAAGACTGTATTAGGTTTCAGACTGTATTGGTCTGGCTATTTGTGCTTATATGCCTACTGATTATTCTCAGCACTGCATTCAGTCTGATTGTATTCAAACGTTAGTCTGATACTGTTTTTTTTCTTTCCCTAAACCTTCCAATGGCTTCATGTCTCAGTGGCATCATCTCCTAACCTAATAAGTATCTCTCTTCATTTTCCACACTCCCTTCCAGTCACATCTCCCCCAAGCCTCTTTCTGCATCAAACTTCTTGCATTTTGTAGTAACTCAGTCTGGAAAAACATTTCTGTGAAAAATCTATGTGACTTTTCTTTCAGATCTCTAATTATCTATTCAGAGAGCATCTCCATGACATCCAATCTATAAACACCTCCCTAACCCACCCCCCAGCCAGCCTCTTTTATTATCATCTAATATGTAAGTAGTATATGTTACTGACTGTCATGAAGACTAGAGATTTTTGTCTTTTGTTTAATGCTGAATTTCAGCACCCAAAAGAAGATCTCTCTGATAGTGGACACTCAGTAAATATTTGTTGAATTACATCATGCACAGTCACACACGTATTCTAACGTTAAGAAAGCCTTACCTTCCTGATTCACCAATTCTGTGAATTTCAACTGTTATGCCACACTAAAATTATTCTCATTAAATCATGTTATCGTATTAATCTTACATGCTTTACAATTGTTTTTATATATTAATATACTTATTCATATTAAATTATGATTCAAACATTTTAAATGTTTTTTGTTCTTTTTAGCTCATTTTTATCTCACAACTTTATGATTTATACATATGATGAAACTGGATCTTTGCATTCTGAATCTTCATATTTTACGGTAAAGTCAGATGTCTTAGACATTTATTATCATATATTTCTTTTTTGAACTGGACATACCATTACAGTGTGTTTGTTTCATGTTAACATTTTAATAAAATAATTTTTATTTTCTCTAACTGTGATCTGTTATATGATCAACTTACAATATAGAAATGACATGTGATAGAGATGAAACTCAGTTACAGGAGAATACTCAGGTGGTACAAAGTACTGAGAGGTGCCTAAAGGCTTTTTTCTTACAAATTTGCATTGATTTGTGATCTTTTTTATTATTATTATTATTATTATTATTATTATTAGACGTTTTAAAATTTTGAAATGTTTGACAATATATTTGCACCTCTGTACTGTTTTTCAGATGCATTGCCATTACCAAGGACATGTTGTAGAATTTCCAAATTCATTCGTGACACTCAGTATATGTTCAGGTCTCAGGTAATTGTTTCTTACAGGATATTTATATATGGAAAACTTATCATATACTTAAAATGAAACTTCATAGCTGGCAGACCCAAATCTGGGAAGGTTAAAGGTTTAAGGGAAATCCAAATCAGAAAATTTCCTATATAATGGCCTTGTTTTATTTATATCAATATTACTGCCTAGACTAAAGTGCCCATTCAGATGAAGTCATCCCTTGGAATCCTGAGTGGAGGTATATCAGGAATACTGTAAAGAAAGGCATAGTTTTATGAAAGCAAACTTTGGAACATCCTCTAAGTATGATTGTTTCATTCTCTACAGTAATAGCAAATAGTTATGGAAAATTATATTAATCAGTGATTTGAATATAATAGGCACATATCATATGCTCTCAGTTAGTGTCAGACATAATGCAGCTAATTAAAAAGATCTCACAGGAGTAAAGAAGGTGGATAAGTGATTTTTGTCATCGATCCTGAGAAACTTACATTAATTCTGTAGAAGAATCTAGAGCAGAAAAAAAGAACTTTGTCTAACTTCCCTTTGGTTTAGCTGCCTGATTTTGGCAGCTAAAACCAAAGGAAATAATTGATGATTATTAATAAATAATTATTATTAATATTAAATAGTTAATAAGAATGAGAATTAAGAAAATTGGCATTCTCTGAATGTGTTTTTTATAGATATCAACCTCTTTAGATACTCTACATACCTATTTTTTCTTACTTTAACCTCTGTAAAAACAGGGAATTTATTATTGGAACTGTCAACAAATATCTTGGTTTTGGGTAAATTTAGCCTTTATTAATATATCTTGAATGACTGTGATTGCTACCTATAAATTGCAACATACACTTTTACTGCATTTTATTCTTTAAAATGTGAAAAAAAATGATGCAGATGCAGTAGCTGTTACTAATGTACACTAAAAAAAAAAAAAAAAGGAAAAAAAGGTAGAAGTGGGATTAAAGCATGTCCATTACTCATTTCTCTAATTTTTCATGCCATTTTGGATTGTAGGACTTTTATTATTACTACCTTCTAAATCTTTAGGGGATTTCTTCAGCTTGAAAATATCAGCTATGGAATTGAACCCCTGGAATCATCAGCAAGATTTGAACACATAATTTATCAAGTGAAAAATGACAATCTAAATGTATCAATATTAGCAGAAAATTACACCAGTATTTGGCAGAAATACAAACCCTATAAAGTTCATTTAAACTCCCAGGTAACTGTTATTATTCTGATGTTGTAGCATACTATAAATTGTCTCTTTATATTTTTCTTAATTATGAAAGGAATCAGTTAGCTGTAGAGTAGGAATATTAACTACTATGTATTCTCCTACACCTTTAAATAAAACATCCAAATTCCTTCTAAAATATTTGAAAAATTATATATTTCACATTTATTGTTTCATGACATACAATGTTTCTTTATTTTCTATGCGTTTTTTCAAATAAAATGCATATCACTTAAAAAGTTTAGAAATACAGAGAGATAATAGAGTCACTGTTATTTTGAATACTCTGTAAAATTACTTTTATTTTTTTTAATATTTTTATTAAATCATAATTGTGTACATTGGTGCAATCATAGGGCAGAATGTGCTTCATATACAATCAGAAACATTTTGATCGTACTGTGAGAGATAGCCCTCACAGCATTTTCTTAATCACTATATAAAGACATAGATACTCTACATTTAATAAGTTTCACCAGTACCCTACTAAGATGCACCGTAGGTGTGATCCCACCAATTGCCCTCCCTCCACCCATCCTTCCCCCTCCCCTCCCCTCCCTTTCCTTTTTCCCTGTATTCTTGTGCTATAATTGGGTTTTAGCCTTCATATGAAAGCTATAAATTAGCTCTATATTAGGGCTGAGTACATT
>CAUYRH010019256.1:0-42493 GCA_963574655.1 Perodicticus potto
AAATGAGAAAATATCATGAATGTTACATTAATCAGGTGGATAAAAATATCTCCGATTGTATGGGAAGCCCACACACTGTACTCCAAGCCTGAATCATTGTACACAGTTATGACTCAATAAAAAATAATTAAAAAAAAATAAAATAAATAAATTCTGAATCTCAATGAAGGAAATTTAAATCCTGGATTGCTCAAAGACTAATTCTTGGCAATCACATTTTCATTCAGAAAAACTTGTTTTAACAATTTCTTGCAGAATAAACTTTCAAATTTTCCATTTGAATGTCCAAGCTTCTCTTGTCTTGTCAGTTTCTCTAGAGCCACCATTAGTCAAATTTCCCAATCTCATTCTCACCAAACACAGCTTTGATAAAATGTTTAAGTCATTGCTTTTTAAGAAAACCCAAACTAGTAAAGCCATGCTAGTTTTCTTTAGTCCTCCTCAGAGTTACAAGGAAACTATGGTTCCTTATGAAAAAAAAAATCTCATTTAAGACCCAGAAAACTTCAATTCCTTCTACAAAGGGCAAGGAGGACAATTGGATACATGGGACTGCAGTTGTGCAAACCTTTCTAGGTATAAACTTCCCGATTTTGCTTAGCCTTTCAGGCAGAGGGTAATTCCACATCTCTCAGATGTTAGTTCTGAAGTTTCTTAGAATCATAATGTTCTTTCAAAGCATTAACATCAAGAAAGAAATTACATGAGGTTTTGAAGAGGAATCTTCCCCAGAGTTCCAGAGTCACAGATTTTTCTTGCTACAGAGTCACTGTCAAAATTGTCTGAGTCCCCCATTTCTTCCTGCAAGGGACACGTGGCTTCACTCCTGAACATGTTCAGTAAACAGTGTCGGAGAGAATACTAAAAATTTTAAACAGTTATAAAGGTAGGTGAGATCTTACTTTTTCTAAGACTGCCTGAAATCCTCTAGGTGAAAACAGCATCTCTTGCCGTCCATGGTGGCTTCCCCCGACCATGTCCCACGTCCATGGCATCTTGCTCCTTGTGGTTTCTCTGGACATGTCTGACTTTTGAGATAATAATTTTCTCCTACATGTATTTTGAGCTGTTTTCTTCTCTGCACATCATTGTTGTCCATCTCCCAGAGATTCCGCACAATTTTTGTTCCTCCGATGGAAACCTTTATTTATATTTTACATATTATTATGGGTTATTTTCATCAACTTTTCTTTCATTGCAAAGTATTGACAGTGGGACTAAACACCTGTACTCAATGTGTAAATTGGTAGAACTTTCAGTAATCATTATATATGATGTTTTTTGCTTATTCAGCCACACAAAGTTGGCTCTCAATAAAGGTAGAATGAATACAATGTTTAAATCATTGCTTTTAAAGAAAATCCCACCTAGTAAAGCCATAAGCTAATTCAAAAAATGTATGTTAAAGGAATTATAGGTTTCAGGTTTTTTGACCTTGTATCTGAAATCTTATATCAGCTTAGATGGAATTTGTTTATATGGTGCTAGGTAGTGAGGAAGAAAACTAAGTTATTTTCATGTAGCTGCTAAGAAACAAACAAACAAGCCTTCAAAGCTGTAAACCAGTATTTTAATCTGTAAACGATTCTTGCCTAACACCTCTCATTATTAGTGCGATTCCAGCCTTTTCTTTTTCAATTTTTTTTAATTAAATCATAGCTGTGTACATTAATGCAATCATGTGGTACAATGTGCTGCTTTTATATACAATTTGAAATGTTTTCATCAAACTGGTTAACATAGCCTTCACGGCATTTTCTTAGTTATTGTGTTAAGACATTTATATTCTACACCTAGTAAATTTCATATGTACCCTTGTAAGATGCACCGCAGGTGTGGTCCCACCTTTTTTTTTTTTTTAAAAATACTTCTAGTGACAGCAGACTAAGGGTCTCCTATTAGGCAATTTCAACCAGTTTCATAATGTCCTAGTTGTTTTCACAAAAGTGTTCAGGAGCCAAATTATGAATTCTGAACTGTTTTAAGTGCTATGCTAACAAATTTGCATAGCTTCCTATCAGTTATCTTGATTAAGGGACTTCCACTAATAAACCATGTTAACAACTCAAAGCAAAGAAGAAAACCATTGAAGTTGAGCTTCAGGGTCCCTGGCATCTGTAAAGTCCTAATTCCCTAACCAACACATTTGTTTAGCTACCCATTTGGGTACCTGTCCCACTGACATACTATGAAAAACTGTAATTTCCTATGCTGTTCAGAACAGAGTTGTTTTCTCTTCAACTTGTAGCTCTGATAAATCATCATTGCCCAAAGGAATATTTTCTTCAGAAAGGTTTTGGAATGGTCAAGTTCCCTAAGGAGAGAAATCTTACAGGTAATCTCCCTGAGTCATCTTCCCTCTTTATGTGATACAAGAGGTCCCTATGTCCTGTGTTTGATAATAGCGTCAGAATCCTACCAGGTCTCTTACGATTATCACTTTAGAGTGAAATCCAAAATTTATTATTTGCCTTGTTTAACCTCACATCATAAGAATGACAGGAGATTATCATGGTAAGCCTTGAGATATTATCTTATCAATAATTTAGCAAGCATGATCAATGAGTAAGGTTAATCCCCAAGTGGCATCTGGGGTGGATAAGGAATAATCTAAGCCTCCTTGACTTCCTTAA
Organism: Perodicticus potto; assembly: GCA_963574655.1. Classification (NCBI taxonomy): domain Eukaryota; kingdom Metazoa; phylum Chordata; class Mammalia; order Primates; family Lorisidae; genus Perodicticus; species Perodicticus potto. The sequence continues at coordinate 2,634 of CAUYRH010019256.1, forward strand.
TATTCAGTAGTTACTGCTGCCTTTATTCAGGCTCTGCATTTCTAAGCTGTTCTGTCTAGCTTCAGCCTTGCCACATGTCTTCTCCATTCCCTGCTGGAGCCAGAGTGCTCTTCTTAAATGCACACCTGCTTATGTTACTATGCTGCTTAATTGCTTCCTTCCTTCTGCATCAAATTCAAGTTCCTTTTTATGGAATATAAACCCTGTAGGCCAACTTCTCCTACCTCATCTCTTCTCACTACCCTTCTATCCTTCAACTGTGTGGACTTGTTCTTTCCTCTCTCTCTGAGATAGGAAAAAAAGTTATTTCACTGTTGCCCTGGCTATAAGGCAGTGGCATTATAATAGCTCACCACAACCTCAAACTCCTGGGCTCAAGCAATCCTCCTGCTTCAGTCTCCTAAGTAGCTGGGACTACAGGTGCACACCACCACTTCCAGGTAATTTTTCTATATTTTGTAGAGATGGCTTTTGCTCAGATTGGTCTCAAACTTCTGGCCTCAAGCAATCCTCCTGCCTCAGCCTCCCAAAGTGCTAGGATTACAGGAGTGAGCCACTGCACCCGGCCTGGAATTACATTTGATCCTAGAGTACATAGGCTCCCAGTGGCTCTCTTCCTCTCTGGTTTAGGTTGCACTCACCCCTGAAAGCTCAGCCCCACTGCATTTTCCCCTGGAAGCTTTTGTTTGCCCTGAATCTTTCTTCCTTAGCAAGATAGGTTTGTGTTGCCTCTGCAGTTCTATTACATTTTGAGCCTATCTCAAATCTTAGCATTATTCGGTCTGTGTTGTAGTTGTTTCCTAGATACATCCTCCTCGTAACTGGAGCTCACACAGAGAACAGGCTAGGTTTTACAAGGTTGGGCAACTAAGTTTGCAAACTTGTCCTAGAAAAAGTGGCTGCTTCCTTCCTTACTGAGCATCACTGTGGTCACCTTGGAAGTGCTCCCCTTGGAAAGCTACGAACTGATGCCAGTGCCTGGACTACCCTTCAGAGCACTTGTACTTATGGATATAAATACAAGGTCAGACAACCAAGTTCACAAACTAGGATGAAACTCAGAATCTTAATTGTCTGACCTTGTATTTCTATCCCTAAGTACTCTATGCCCTGAAGTAGCTCCATATTGCACACGCGTAATGAATGTGGGTGCTCCAACTCAGAAGGGAACAGATATTTGAAACTATAAAAATACGTATTTCAAATAAATATTTGAAACTGTAATTTCACTGCCAATGATGATTCTGCAAAATACATCTTTTGAATAAAAGCAACTAAGGGTTGCTTTTAGTGGAAGCACTAAAATATGAATAATAATCACGTCATAGAAAATAATGTTACCTATGAGTAGGTTTTAAACACAAGAAATCATAAATCCCTATTGCTACACATTATGCTCGACGAATAAGACAAAATCTATTTGCATGTAAATAGATTTTGCATCTATTTCTTGTGTTTAAAACCTACTCATAGGTAACATTATTTTCTATGATGTGATTAAAATATCATCTTTGACAAATAAAAAAATAAAATATGAATAATAATTATCTCTGATGGTTTGCCCTGGGTGTTGTTTTTGCTTTAATTTTTTATGTTTTTTAATTTTCCTATGAGGGGTCCTTAGAGATTGAATTTATAATCAAAAACAAAGATTTTAAAACAACATATATTATGTTGTGTTTGCACTGTGTCTTTATGATAAATATTTGCAGAGCAAAAGGTCTAGAATAAAGTCATTGTTTGGTTGACAGTGTTTTTTCTTTAAGGTTGGAATGATGGTTGATTTTTTTTTCTTCTTTTCTTTTTAATTTGTAGGATTATTTATTTATTTATTTATTTTTAATTAAATAATAGCTGCATACATTAATGCAATCATGGGGTACAATGTGCTGGTTTTATATACAATTTGAAATGTTTTCATCAAACTGGTTAACATAGCCTTCACGGCATTTTCTTAGTTATTGTGTTAAGACATTTATATTCTACACCTAGTAAATTTCACATGTACCCTCGTAACGTGCACCGTAGGTGTGGTCCCACCAATCTCCCTTGCTCCACCTCTCCCCCGTCCCCTCCCTCCATCTCTTCCCCCTCACCTCCCTCTCCCTTTTCCCCTTCTTCTTGGGCTATAATTGGGTTTTAGCCTTCATATGAAAGCTCTAAATTAGTTTCATAGGGGGGCTGAGTACATTGGATACTTTTCTTCCATTCTTGAAAAGAGGTAAAGTCTCCATCTTTCTTTAAGGCTGCATAATATTCCATGGTGTACATATACCACAATTTATTATTCCATTCCTGGGTCAATGGGCATTTGGGCTTCTTCCATGACTTAGCAATTATGAATTGGGCTGCAATAAACATTCTGGTACAAATATCTTTGTTATAATGTGATTTTCGGTCTTCTGGATATATACCTAGTAGAGGAATTGTAGGATAGAAGAAGACAGGTGCACAGCCTACAAACATATGAAAACATGCTCATCATCCTTAATCAGAAAAATGCAAATCAAAACTACTTTGAGGTATCATCTAACTCCAGTAAGATTAGCCCACATCACAAAATCCCCAAACCAGAGATGTTGGCATGGATGTGGAGAAAAGGGAACATTTCTACACTGTTGGTGGGAATACATTCCTTTTGGAAAGATGTTGGAGAATACTTACTAATATGTTTCTTTTGGAAAGATATTTGGAGAACACATAGAGATCTAAAAATAATTTGCAGGATTTTTAAAATCTGTATAATCATATAGTACTTTTATAAGAAAAAAATTATTTCAGTATTAAATAAATGATGTGATGATGAATAATTTGAATAATAAAATAATCAAATCACTTCTGTCAAGAGAGTACTGAATTTAATCAAATCTCACTTATTGTCAAGCCACTTAAGCTATTTGTCATATTGAGGACACATGGAAAGCAAAACAATATAAATCTTGATGTCTGTCTTTTAAAATGGTGAAAAATATGACTGTGGATATTATAAAACTGAAAAGTTATTTGTTATAGACCTTTTGGAAGCTAAGTGTAACTTTGGGTTGGGAGCTGAACTTAAGTCCAGTGGTAAATTATAGAGTTGGTTTTTAATGGAATATACTATTTAAGCTGCCAAATCTATTATTCTTTAGTACATAATACACTGGAGATTAAGATCTCATATATTTAGCAAAAGATTTACTGTGAAGCAGTAAAAATAGATTTAGTCATAATTTATACAGGTGCATATTTATAGGTAGAATATGTTTATAAAAATGGCAATCAGAGAAAGGGAGAAACCAATACTATCTTAGAATTTTTTTTTATTTTCTTCTTGAAACCCGTATGTTTTGCATTTATTAGGAGTAAAAATGAAACACTTCTTTAAAATTTATTAAACAGTTAAGAGTCTCCTCAATTACATTTGACAACAGCTTAATCAGTTACATGCAGTTATTTTATTGGAAGAGAGATTAGATATTTTTCTCTCATTATGAGTTTACATTTGTGAGCAAAGTTATATTAAGTTCTTAGAGGTTTTTGCATCTTATCAATTATCATAAAGCAAAAATATGATTTGCAAACTTTTTTTTTTTTTTAACAGACAAAGTCATGTTCTGTTGCCCAGGCTGGAATGCTAGTGGTGTGACTGTAGCTCACTGCAGCCTCTGGCTCTTGAGCTCAAGCCTTAGCCTCCCAACTAGCTAGGACCACTAGCATATGCCACAACCCTTGGCTAATTTTCTAATTTTTTGTAGAGATAGAATCTTATTATTTTGCCCAGGCTGGGTTTGAGCTCCTGGACTCAAGCGATCTTCTCTCCTTGACTTCCCAAGGTGCTGGGATTACAGGCACAATCCACTTTACCAGGCTATAATTAACAAACTTGATGATCAACAATTTTTATGTATTTTTAAATGTCAGAGTAGATACTCTGAGTGGTAACTTGAATCATTCAATCCGAGGCCTGTAAATTAAATCCTAAAAGTGATACCACTGTGAGGACTTACAGAGGCCCACTAACGCTTACCTGCAATATGACAATATATGTATTGAGCACTTTTTGTGTGAAAGATAATATAGCAATTGCCTAGTATGTATTAGTTCACATAAGTTCTTACCATAAACCTATGAAGTAAGTCTCTTGGTGAGGCTAGTCAGCAACCTAAATTTTCAGTTGCTTTGAACTCAGCATGTTTATTTGTTTTTTTGTTTATTTTTCTTGAAACAGAGTCTTGCTCTGTCACCCTCTGTAGAGTGCTGTGGTATCAGAGCTCCCAGCAACCTCAAACTCTTGGGCCCAAGTGATCCTTTGCCTCAGCCTCTGGAGAAACTGAGAATACAGGCGCTCACCTCAATGCCCAGCTTTTTTTTTTTTTTTTTTTTAGAGATAGGGTCTTGCTCCTTTGCAGGCTGGTCTTGAACTCCTGAGCTCAACCAATCCACCTGCCTTGGCCTCCCCAAGTGCTATATGATTACAGGTGTGAGCCACTGTACCTAAAAGTGGAGCATCTGACTCCAGATCAGAAGGTTGCACGTTCACCATGTTTATTGATGGGCAGCTCTGGACCCTACTCTATGTCTCCTAGGCTGACACAGAAGCCAGCAACAGAAGGTAGGAGAGGTCAGGGAGCATCATACCTACAACCAAAAGCTCCAGCCTGGAAAGGGCGAACATCACTTCTACTCATACCTCACTAGTCAGAATTAGTCACTTGACATCACCCAATTACAAGGAGGTGAGGCGGGAAGTACAATCCTACAGTGTATCCAGGAGTTGAAGACCAGGAAATACTTGGTGAAAGGTACTAATCACTATTATAGTGTGTCCCTAGTTTATGCATGAGGAAACAGAAACTGAAAGATATCAGCTCGTCAAGTCACATAGCAAGGGAAACAGCTAAAATGAACATGAAGCTAGAAGTATTTTTATAGCAAATCCAATGCCTATCAATTCTATGTCACCTAGAAAATACACAGGAAAATTAGAGATTGAACAGAGATCTGCAGGTGTCACTTGGTCTCACTTTTGTGAACTCTGAAATCTTATGCCTATACTTCCAGCTGCTTACGTCAAAAGCTAGACACTAAAAATATTGACTTTCCATTACCAGACCTCAGTCCCTTTTAAAATTGTCATGGCCCTAGGAGTTCATCCATGTAATTTACTGAAGCAATGAGACTTGCCATCACTTGGGAGATGGTGTCAGCAATGTGAAGTCCAGGATCCCTCAGGCAGGGGCAGTCCCATGTGTCCAACCTGCCTCTAAGGTGTGCATTTTTCATTAACGTAAAGTGTAGGCAGGGCTGTCGCACCTGACAGTTCCAGGAGTCAGTGCTCATATAGTATTCTATAGTTCATGGGGGCCTCCTGGGGCTGCACAATGCACCAGTCAAACCAACCCTTTCTCTTGGGGGCAAATGTCATTTATACCCCCAAGTTCAACCCTTCTCCTTAGTAGTATTTCACTTCTTATAAATAAGATTGAGAGCAAAATATTGTCAGTAAAGTCTTGATGAGTCTCCAACATGCAACTTAAACTCTTTTATGCCATCATGTTGAACTAAGAAACTCATATACGTTACTCTTCCCTGTAAGGTCTTCAATATGCAAAAGAAAACCTTTTGTTGAGAGGTGTGGCCTTTAACAGGTAATTGGGTTGTGAGGGCTGTGTCTTCACGGATGGACTCATGCAGTGATGTAGGGAGTGGGTTGGTTATTATCCAGCCACTTGGCTTCTTTTTCCTCCTTGTCTTGTGTTCCTTTTGCCCTTTTATGATAGTAGGACACAGCAAGAAAGCCTGCATGAGACATAGCCCCTTGATCTTGGACTTCTCAGCCTCCAAAACCATGAGCTAAATAAACTTCTATTGTTTTTAAATTACCCAGTCTGTGGTGTTCTGTTATAGCAGCAGAAAATGAACCAAGATACTCTCCCTCCCCTGAATCTGGCAACTTCTACTCACTCTTTAGGGCTTAGATTAAGCATTTCTTCAGAGAGGTCCTCCCCTACTGTCTACCTAAAAGTTTACCCAGTACTTTTCCATTATAATATTCATTCCAATTTATTATGATGTCTCTGTGTTTCTTTAATTACTTCCTCCCCATTATGGTGGCAGGAGCCAAGGCAGCAGTGACTCTGCTTTGTCTAGCCCACTATACCTCGTGCCCAGGATGCTGACTGCACGTAGCTCCTGAGAGATGAGCCTTAATATTAATTGAATGAAATGAGTGATTAATGTTTAGTCTTTAAGTGAGGATTTCAGGCAAGTGCCCAAAATTTCAATTTATGATTCTCTTCTTTTAAGCTTCACCAACAGTTCCAATGCCAGAGGTAATAGAGTTGAGATGGGAAAATTGGAAACAACCAGAAAATAATTTTTTTTTTTTTTTTTTTGTAGAGACAGAGTCTCACTGTATCATCCTCCATAGAGTACTGTGGAGTCACAGCTCACAGCAACCTCCACCTCTTAGGCTTAAGTGATTCTCTTGCCTCAGCCTCCCAGGTAGCTGGAACTACAGGTGCCCGCCACAGCGCCCAGCTAATTTTTGATACAGTTCGGCCGGGGCCGGGTTTGAACCCGCCACACTCGGTATATGGGGCTGGTGCCCCACTCACTGAGCCACAGGCGCTGCCCAGAAAATAATTTTTTAAAAATAAAAACATTTCTCCTGTATATTCTGGTTATTTATTTACTTTTGACAAAAACCTGGAAAAAATAATTAACTATTTTGGACTATTGATTTTTAGAATGAGGTATAAAAGATTTAAGAACATTTTGCTCCATTCAAGATGATTTTTGTAAGTTGAGAAGATGATATAGAAAACCACCAAGCCAAGTACTGCATTCGAATCATAAGGTATAGTTTCCTTTTTCTTTTCTGGTCAGATATTTTTTGCAGAAGCTTAAACAATATCATTTGTATTAGTTTTTTGTGATTCCACATATGAAGAGAAAAGAAGCTACATGAAGCACTGGAAAGAATTTTGTTTTCAACCAGTCTACACTAGTGTCATTCCATGGGCGCATGACACAGAGCAGCATGTAAAGCAAGAAACTCACTTACATCATAGAACAGTGGTGCATTTAAGCCGAGGAATGCAAAGGTAATTTAATACTGCAGAATGCATTTATCTGCTGATGTATGGTCTAGAGGTACAGTTTTATTATTCTGCCAGCTGCGTCCCCCACTTCATGCTACTAAAATGAAAATCTCTTGCAAGATCATTTGAGAAATGGGTTTACAAGTACTTTCTCCTTGCTTTTCTGTAATCCCTTTACTTCTTCAGAATGATTTGATGATTTTTGTGTATACTGAGGCTGGGGTGGAGTTGAGACCCAACAGGAGACTAATGGAGTAAGGGAGCTCTTCTCCAAGTGGCTGTGATTGTAGGCAGCTTTTCAGAAAAAGGCTTGGGTTAGCTACAAATAGGTGTGTTACTGGTGGTGAAAGGGAAAGCTGAGAGTCCTGCAGAGAAAAAAACAACAAACAAACAAACAAAACAAAACAACAACAGAAAAACATGGAAAAATTCTAAAGAATAGATGTGGGGACTCAGGAGTCTAAGAGTCAGGGACAAATTAGTTTAAGAGCAAACTTCTCTATACATATGATAAAGCACTGAGAAGGTAAATATGTGATTTTTATTTTATTTTATATTTTTAAGAAAGAATGTCAATAGGTCATTTGCCTTTTTCTTTGGTATAAACTTGAATAAATTTATTCAAACTTATTCTGAATAAGTGTGGTTCTGTTATGGGCATAGATTGTGTAATTAAGTCAGAGCTTTCAGGAAACCCATCACCTGAGTAATACACATCATATCTATTATGTAATTTCTCATCACGCACCTGCTTCCCACTTGCCCTGCTGAGTCTCCATTGTCTATCATTTTTAGTTGTACAAAATGATTCATTTGAAAATAATTTAAGCTTAAATTATGTGATAATCTTTTCGACATGGCAGGAAAATATGTGCTATATTTTGGAATGCTCAGCCACGATAGTTATTGTGTCAAAAAATTGAATATTCCTGAATCACACAGGTAAAGATAAAGTTATAATTGTGCTAAGTGTTGCACAGAGTACGTCGTGATCTATGAATATATTACATACATGAAGGGAATTTAACCTCATGAGGAATGTGAGGAAGGCTTCCTGGCAAAGAAATGATTTCTTTGAGATATAAAGGAGGAAAGGGAATTGAGTAGGTGAAGGGGGAGGGGAGGAGAAGAGGAAGGATGGATTCCAGGTCAAGGGCATGGTTTATGCAAAAACCCAATGGAAGATGGGAATCTGGTATATAAAATAAGAGACTGTCTGCAGCAGAGTGTTTAAGAGCCTGATGTGGAGAGGAGTAAGTGGTGTCTAGACCACTCAGGGCAGCATGGGCCCTGTTCACCTGCACTGTCTTAGATTAAGATCCATGAGAATTTTGAAAGTATTTTAATTAGGTGATAGGTAGAATATTGAAATAGTCACTATAGTCATTTTTTTCTTTTTTAAGAGTGGGATGGGTGGAGAATGTGACAAGCAGATTCACAAGAATTTAAGAGTTGAATTGGGGTGGGTGGGTGCTGAGGAAAAAGAAATAGACATTTCTTTTGGTTTTATTATGAGAATATGAAAGGAAACCAAGGATTGATTTTCATATGAGAATAGTCAGTGGTTCCTTTACTAGACTAGAAAACACTTGAAGAAAGCTAAACTGAAGGGTGGGCAGTGGAGGTCAATAGTTTGATTTGGGGATTGTTGAGTTTGAGCTGCCTTTGTAAATTTAAGAACTGATATCAAGTGCAATCAGATATTCTTCTGGGGCTTAGGTGACATTCTGAGCTCAGGACTTAAATGTGGGAGTCATTCCAAGTAGAGGGTGCCAATGACTTTGCCTAGGGAGAGTCAGGTAAAGGCTTAGAACACAGGCTTGAGAAATTCTGACATTTAATGGTTGGGTGAAAGCTGTAGTGGATGTATGGGTGTTCTTGTTTTGTTTTGCCTTTATAGCCTATTCCTAACAATTCCTATTTTTCCTTGGGAGCCCACACCTGGATAGGTAGTTGTTTGAGAGGTTTGTGTAGGACTGACTCATCCCTGCCCTGGATCTTGGGCTGAGTAAGTGATCGCACCAAGGACAACATGATGACCACTTCCATAATAACTGGTGTGGAGAATGACCCTTGTCCCAAGCTTGGCCATTAAGAGTCTAATCAGGATTTTCACAGGACCAGCTGAGGACAAGTATGCAATTTCCCTTGGGGTTCCAGCGGAATGTGAGCCTGAAGCTGCTGATGGGCGTCATTGCTCCATTCTGGCTGGGCCTGGAGCTCACGCAGATGGAAGCAGAGCAGAGTGAGCACAGGAGCTGAGAGCACGCTGTGGACACGCACAGGTGAGGGAACTAGGAGTGGTTCTCAGGGAAGACACTGAGCAACCAGTCTCGCGGAATCCACCTGTGCAATTCTAGTTCAGGGAGTTCTCTTTTTCTTTTTTCCTTTTTTTTTTTCTTAAGAGAAAATATTCATTTACCATGCACATGGGGAGAATCACAGAGTGATTAACCCCATTTCCCAATGGAGTTCAGACATTCTTATATATACCTTTTCTGGCAGGGGGGTGGCGGATTCCTTTTTCCTAAGTCTGAAGAATTCTCTTGTTACCCCCTTTCATTGGTGTTGAGAGTCCTAATACAGAAAGGATGGGTTATAAAAGCTCCTGAGCTGCACCAGGAGACTGTGTTGATACTGACACCAAGGACGTTTCTAGGTGGAGGGAAGAACCGGCAGAATCCAGTGGAAATCCTCCACTTGCACTGATCCACACGCTGGCGTGCAGGCAACCAGGATCTGACTTTGGCTTCTTCCCTGACCAATTTTTATTTATGTTCCTGTCATGACGTCTTTATTTCACTTTCAGGAATTGCTCTTCCTTGCAAAATGCTATTCTTTCCACCAGATTCTTCCCTTCCATGAGGGCCAACTTAATTTTTCACACATCCTTCAGATCTCAGTTAAAATGCTGTTCATTCGTGGAACTTTTCCTGTTTTTGTAGCATATATTGTAAGTTTGTATCTTGCATAAGGTAGCGGGTTACCTTGAAGCTGCACCAGGGTAACAGTGCTTGTTTCCTGGGATGCCTTCAGGTCAGTCAATAATGAAATGTACTAAGAATTTATAATGTACTGTTTAAAGCTCCCTCTGGAGGCCATGTGTATTAGTTCGTCTTCATTGCTTAATGATGTATATATTGATAATTTTCAAAAAGCTCAGAATTCCCGTTGAGGCCATGTGTATTAGCTTGTCTTCATTGCTTAGGGATGTATAGATTGATAATCTTCACAATTTTGAAGATAAGAGGGAAATACACAATACCATCATTATCAATCCTGAATAATCACATGTATACACACCCCATATGACATGTCATCTGATACTCAGCTGTGTATTAAGAATGAGAGAAATCTTCAGTGGGTCCAGAATGTTAACAGAATATTCAGTTTTCCTTCATTACCCAGATAAAATTCATGATGTAGTAATAACTACCCAAGGATCTAAGAATGTGAGCATGAGCTTATTTGATCTGCACGAATGCCTCAATCTACTTTCATTTGTAAATTTCCCTTAGGATGCATTTTAAAAAAAACCCTGCAGATCCAGAAAAATGTACATGCTGTACAAATATTAATAATACCTTAGTTCAGATGGCTATTTACCTCAAATTTATGCTCGTATGTAGAAGGCATCTGAATCTTCCCATTCTCTCTTTTTACAACACTCTCTTTGAAAGCAAATTGCAAGCTTAGAGGTTCTCTTGGGCACCCTTCATGGCTATATAGTGAATTTCCTAGATTGTGAATTCAATACAAGTTGCTAACCTATCTCCACGGGGGCTGATCCATTTCTACCAATTAGACGTGACCTAGTCCTGAGAAGGGGCTGCATATATTTTTCTTTCTCTCATGATTATAATGGCCCATGATTGATAACACTCAAGTTTGAAGAAACAGAAACCATCAAGTGGGATTCGTAAATTGCTTTCTCATTTTAAGTAGCTGCTGAAACAGTTCTAACTGCTGCTGTAGCTCATTCTTCATCTTTCTGCTTAAGAATAAGTTGGGCAAGTTGGGAAGTTTGTAAAACTAATATTCTTCTTCAAGGGAAAGCATGTTATGCAAAACAATCTCAGAGTAACCTCCTAAACATTTGCACCTGACCTTTTCATACAAAAGCATGTTATTGTAGCAGATGCTATTGGAGTGATACCCAGATCCCTTTTCCCAGCGGGGCTCAACCGGTGTTCAGCTACTGTTTGTTCGTGGCTCAGGGCCATTGCCTTCTCTGGAGAGTGTGTTTTGCTGATTGGAGCCACCATGCCAATCAACCAGGTGAGATTTCTCTCCCTACAATGGGCTAAGTAATGACTAATGAGGATGCAGCAGCCTGGCCTCCTTCCCTTGGGGCAGGACAACCTCTAGGGTTCAATTTGTCTTCAGTAGCTCGGCAGGGAATCTGGATGAAGCTAACTCCTCTTGAGCTGACATCTTTCCTTGGGTTTCTCCCATGCTTGATCCACCTTCCCTCATTCTCTGACAAGTTCCAACTGGAAACATTCCCTTGGTAAGTCACTTGCCCTAGAGCCCTTGTCTCAGCCTCTATTTCTAGGAAACTTGACCAAAGACACTATTTTAATTACCTGTTTAGATTGTAGAAGAAATTAGGTGGGTACTGGAGAGAAAAAAAATAAACCTTTGGGTCACTATCCACTGGAATTTCCACTATCAGAATTAGTAACTAGGTCTCAGGCAAATAGATATCACTCATCTTTCTCTGATGATCAGAAACTAGAGAAACTAAATAAATATGTAGATAAAATATTCACATGTTTAAATCACATTATCCGACAGTCTGAGTCTGCCTGAGCAAACCTTTGCCGTTCCGATTGCCCAGGTTGGGGTGTTTTCCTCTGTGCCTTGTTTGGTTTGCCTTTCCTCTTGAGACTGAAAGGCAGTTAAAAACAAACCACTTATTGACCACCAGCTAAGCATAGGCACAGAGCTAGAAGTCTTAAAGATGTTACTCCATTTGACTCCTGTAAGAGTTTATGGAGGAGCATGCTGTTTTCATCATTCCAACTTTGGAAATGATGAAATTACCACTATGGAAGACTCAGTGACCACCCCCAGCTTGATCCTTAGACAAGCAGTTAGTAAATGCAGAGTGTGGGTTCACATCTGGGACTGGTGACTATAAAACTCAGGCTCTTAACCAGTTCACCCACGTGTTAAAGTACCTGTGTCCTTTTTCCGGTGCTATCCACCCATCCCCAGCAGCTGCATGCTTTCCAGCCAATAGTCCTCACCATGACTTTCACTGGCTTGCCCTTGAACGTGGGTCTTGCCAGTGCCCCCTCTGGCCTGCAGCTATTGACTGATCCAGGAAGCAGCTTCTTTATGTCCCAGAGCTCCCAAAAGGGCACTTTGAGGCTGCAGGTTCACCTCTCCGGTTTGATTTCTTTTACTCCCTGTCCTATTTCATCCCTTCACCCCCTGCTGGTCCCCCAAAGCACTCCCTTAACAAACCACTTACTTGCTCCTTAATTCTTTCTTGGCTCAGTATCATCTTCTGAGAGAATCTTAACTGATACAATATACAAAATCGAATAAACAAGGCAAATGCTAATAAAATCACTTCAATATTATGGACTTCTGTGTCAACTTTTCTTTTTTTCTTAACAGAAATGCTTATTTATTGCAAAGTAATACGTGCTCACTGTAAAAAGGAGAAAAAGAAAAACAAAAAGTACAGGCAAGCCAAAATAATAGTCAGATAATTCATAACTCTGAAACCTAGAAAAATTACTATGTACGTACATGTTGCCTATTTATAAGCCTGAGATTACTGTGCATACTATTTACAGTGTGGGTATTTTTTCATGTAGCAGTTGACAGTCTTTTTATGCCAGTAGACTTTCCTCCAGAAAAAAAAAATTTTCACGTATATATAGACTTCAGTACTATAACTTGGGGGTTGAGGGGAGCGAGTCACTTTCCCAGGTGATGCTGATGCTAGTGGTCAATGCACGGCTCTTAAATAGCCCTGAAGTTCTTATGGCCGTTTTTAGAACTCTGGCTTAGCTCTGTTTGGGTTTAGCTAAACAACCAAATAAACTCAAATCATTTGGATGTCTTCCTCACACGATTCCCCTTCAAACATGTTGTGCCATTAAAATGCATATAAACACTTTGGAGAAAGACAACAGGGTCCAAGGCTAACACTTCCAGTTTATGTTTGCAGGTAGTTGAAGGTGAAGGTAGGACACCACCATACCTCAAGGGACAGTGAGAAAATGTAGAACCTCTAGGCTGAAAACAAAGTTACAGCCTCTGAAAACCTGCTACTGCAGATTTATTTTCCTTGTTCCTGAAAGAAACCATGAGTAGGTATTTTCTCTCATATTCAAGAAATAAAGAGTCCTCTACTTATTTTAGGAAATAAAGTATCTTTTTATAGGAGCTAACTTGGAGGGTATTCCACTGGCCAAATCAGAGACAATTTTAGCATTAAAATAAATGACAGTAAAGGATTATATAAGGAAATAGTTTTCTTGTATTCCCTTAGGTTTAGTGCCTGGGGCCTGTGATTTAAACTGACAAAAGCCTTTTTTTCTTTTGAGACCAGATTCTCACTCTGTTGCCCTGGGGTAGAGTTCCATGGAGTCACAGAAAACAGCAACCTCAAACTCTTGGGCTCAAGCCATCCTCTTGCCACAGCCTCTCAAGTAGCTGAGAATACTGGTGCCCACTAAAACACTCGGTTAATTTTTCTATTTTTAGTAGAGATTTTGTTTGTGCACGAAATACACGTACACATGAGAGCACTCAGTGATCAGTAGTCAATGGGGATTAGTTAAAATTCAGGACTTATATGTCATCTTAATAGCTAATGGGAAGAAGGAAAAGATATGTGAAAACAAATGATTTTTTAAAAAGATAAATGGGTTTTAAGGTAAACAACAGGACATAAAGTTGGTAATAATGTCTACCTGGTCTTTCCATCTCATTCAGGGCTACAAAACTCTTCTGGAGAAGGACTTAGGGTAGGTTTATTTGTGTTCTTTCTCCTAAAAGTAAATCAACCCTAAAGAGAAATTTATGGTAGCATTGTTCTCCAGAAGTTGTTGCTGTTAGTCAGATAAGCAATTATCTAAGAAGGCTTCCCCCCACTCCTCACCCCCTCCATATGCTATATTAAATCTCAAATGCCTTTGAATTAAAATTATCTTTGTGTCAACTCTGAGGTTCTGAGTGGGTCTCCCCAATTATAACCCATTAGATAGAAAAGGAATACTAAGTCCATACAGATTTAAATGCATAAATTACTGGGGAAAAAGAGAAAGCTCTGTTCAACAGTAGAAAGTCAAGACAGATATTGAACAAAAATTTCAAAATTTTAAAATTATAACACCATCACTATGATAATTAAAATTAGTAGGTGAAAGTTACAGGAGTAGAAGGAAATTTATGTAGTTACAAAGTATCCACCTATAAAATGTTTATTAAGTACAAAGAGAAAAATATTAACTACAATTGACCCTTGAATAACTTAGGAGTTGGGGTGCCAACCTCCCATACACTTGAAAATCTGTGTATAATTTTCAACTACAAATAGCCTTCTGCTGACAGAAAGCCTTACTGATAACATGAACAGTCAACACAACTGTGGTATGATATATGTGTTATGTGATACGTAATATAATATAGTAAGCTAGAGAAAAGAAAATGTTATCAATATACCAGAAACTACATTCCCATATGAAAGATAAAACACCAACATAATCTAGCAAGGAGGAGGGGAGAGGAGTGAGAGAGGAGAGGGGATGGAGGGCAATTGGGGGGAATCTCACCTAAAATGCACAATGTGACGGGTGTCCAGCACGACCCCTAGGTGAAGGATTCAGCTATAACTTGAACTTTACCTTAGACTTGAAATCACTGTAACCTAAACATTTGTACCCTCATATTAATTTGAAGTAAAAAAAAAGAAAATCATAAGAGAAAACACATTTTCAGTACTGTACTGTATCAGTACTGTAAGTTTACCTTGTTGGTTTATAAGATAAATTGTCTGTCTGAAACGGTGGGCGACCACAGCTGCAGGCCTTAGTCTAGAGTGCATATCAAGCGATTCGACTTTTTCTTGTAACATCATGACTTTGCTTTGGGGAGGACTTCCAGCATCAGTAGTGGCACTTTGTATGGACTCCCGGTGTTATTCAGGGTTTGCTGTTTTGTGCTAAACTTGGCGGGCAGTACATGAGAACCATGAGAGACCACTCCTTACTGGGATATGCAATTTATTGGAGAGAGGAGCAGCGCACAGGGAGATGATGAACGTCTTGTGGCATTTTAGGTAGATATCCACAATTCTTGAGCTCTCTGCAATAACAACTGGAGGTGGCTACAGAGTGATCATAGTAGTACTGGATGGCCTGTGGTGAATTTTACGCAGTTACGGTTTGACGCTGCATCTTTACGTTTGTCTACGTCTCTCTCAAATGCAAATGGCACCACATACAGTCTGTGTTTGTGTGTGTAAGTTTTGATACATTTTAATAATAGATTTGTGTATATTTTTGGTCTGATAAAACAGACTGTATCTACATATATTTTTAAAAATTTTTTTCAGTATTTCTAGGTTACATAGTCCGTAAGTTTTTCAAATTGTCACAAATCTCCAAAAACTTTTCCCATATATATGTCAAGAAAAAGTCACATATAAGTGGACCCATGCAGTTCAAACTTGTACCATTCAAAGGTCAATTGTGTAGTGGAGAATGCAGGTGGACATGATTCTAACCAAAGGATTAAGTTTACAAAGTTTACATTACAGATCAACATCACATTGCCGTATTAGGAAGGGTACAATATTACGTCTGTGGTGCTGCTGCCTGACACACACACCTGAATCTGTTTGGGGGAAAATATAAGACAAGATAAATATGAGAGACATTTTGCAGAATAATTGGCCTGTATTCTTTTTCTATACTAATGTCACTTTAAAAAAAAAAAGACGAAGTCTCTTCTAATGAAATGAAAGAGATGATGTGTCAACTGAATTCATCTATGACCTACGATTTTCTTTTGTTATAAAGAATATCATCTGAAAGAAAAATCAGAATCAGGTCTGCTGATTAGTTATTTAAGTATTTTTCTCTAGACCTTGACAACTGTAACACATGCATTGTTATGCAAAAGAATGTCCTTATCTTTAGGAAATACACATGGAAGTTCTTAAGGATAAAAACACCATGTCTTCAACTGATATTCAAGTAGTTTAAGAAGGAAAAAAAAAGAACTCACACATATATATGTAATCTGGTCTGTCCGGAAAGTATCTGACTGTTGTTAACACTATTTTTCATATTGCATGAATGTATACTTTCCAGGCAGACCTTGTATGTATAGCAAGATAAGAGACAAAGCAAATGGGTAAATGCTTAAGATTTAGGTAATGTGGGTAAAAAGCATGTAGGGATTTTTAAACTTCTTGTACCTTTCTAGAAATATGAAATTAAGTCAAAACCAAAATAATAAACACACACAATCTCATAAAACAAACAAAACTTAGTTCAAACGGGAAGGAAGGTGTCTCCAGGAAGGTGAACCTGTTTATCAGCTCCCCCCTTTCTCTCCCATTCTCCTTCCTGAACGGCTCTTCTGAAAGGCCCCTCCAAGGTTGGAAAGAGAGGGAGGAAGTCAAAGAAAAGGGTTTTCATCTGTGAGTGGTTGACAGAGTTGTGAACCGGAGTTGATGCCCTCTGGTAAGGCAGATTTTAGGTTCTGTCAAGGGGCATTTGTGGATATTTTTCGACACCCATTGCATTTCTTTTGTGGGCAATGCCAGAGATAGCTTTCACTTGGTAATACAGCTCCGGAGATGGTTGGTTTTATGTCTCAACTTGGCTGGGTTACAGTACCCAGTAACTTAATCAAACACTAATCTTAGGTATTGCTGTGAAGGCATTGTGGAAATGCCATCAATATCTACCATTAGTTGACTTTTTTATGCAAAGGAGATTGTCCTCAATAGCTTGGGTGAGGAACACAATCTTATCAGTTGTTTTAACAACAGTTGAAATCTTTTTTTTTTTTTTTTTTGGAGGCAGAGTCTCACTTTGTCACCGTTGGTAGAGTGCCATGGTGTCACAGCTCACAGCAACCTGTAGCTCTTGGGCTTCGGCAATTACCTTGCCTCAGCGTCCCAAGCAGCTGGGACTATAGGCACCCACCAGAATGCCCAGCTATTTTTTTTTGTAGTTTGGCTGGGGCTGGGCTCGAACCTACTACCCTTGGTATATGGGACCAGCAGCCTACTCACTGAGCCACAGGCACCACCCAACAGTTGAAATCTTGACAATTGAAATATGGTTATGTCAAAGAATATCCTTATTTTTAGGAAATACATACTAAAGTATTTAGGGGGCAAGGACAGAACTACAGTTTCCTCTATCTGTGAACTTCAGGGACAACGGGCCAAGAGTTTTCAGCCTGCAATTCCTGATGGCCTATCTTACAAATTTAGGACCTGACTAACTAGCTCCCAAAATCATGTAAGCCGACTCCTTGCAATCTCTTCCTAATCCATTTATCCATCTAGAGTACCTATCTATACTGACCTGTCTGTATTTATCTATCTGTCTATCCATCCATCCTACCGTTTCTATTTCTCTGACAGAACCCTGACATACTGCTTTTTAAAGTATGAGTCAGGACTCAGGCCCAAACCCCAGTGGGCACTTGTAAGGTTTCATGGTGGGCATCTTAAATCCCCCTTTCTTCTCTTGATACTCATACATCTGCCTTAAGGAAAAGTCTACTCATTCTCATGTATCGTTTCCTGGCACCTGGAAATTTGCCCAAAGTATCAGCTATTCTATATAAAAACCACTTGAAGTGCCTCTCAATTGCAAAAGGTTCTGAGGGCAGTTCCTATAGGCTGAGGAAATGTTTATTTCATAGCAAACAAAAAATAAGGGAATGCATTTTCAAATTTTTTTGCTAGGGAACTTAGAATTGCAACTTAATACCATAGGTTTTGTCTTAGTTTAGGGTTTTCCAGAAGCAATCTTGAGACAAAGATTTAGGTATTTGGGATGTGATCTTAACAGAGACCTGAGGAGAGGAGAGAAATGAGACAGGGAAGGGAAAGTGGCCATGAAGGGTGTGTTATCAAATAAATTACCACTGTAGGCAACTTGATCTCAACCCACTAGGAATTTCTGGGAGTCAATGAGAATATGCACTTTGGAATAATCCAACTGGGGGGTGAGGGAGCTAGGTGGTAATACACTGCATCTGTTCAGTCACTGGTTGAGAGTTGCTTCCCAGGGATTTGAATTCTTGGGCACTTTTCCCCTGATGTTTAAGTGCCAAAGGCAGCCTTCTGGCATCTGGAATCAGGCCTAACAGTGCTATTATCCCAGGGGAGAAGAGAAATGAGTGGAGTGCAGACAATGTCTGCTGGGATGTCACAAGTTTTTTGACCCACGGTATCTAATACACATCATTTATAAATAGTGTATAAGAAACAAAATCTTTCCATACAGGATTAAATACTACTTCTCTTTCCTAATATTTAAAGTTGAATTGTTTTCATCAATTTCCATTAGAATGATGTCTTTAATAAACATAATGGTGTTCATTTGGTAAGTCTTTTGACAGTAATGTTTATAATCCAAATGCCAAGTATTCCACTACAGTTTTAAAGCACATGAAGGGATTTACCTAGGAGAATGGCACCGTCATCATTCATTGTAATATAAAATACATCTTCTCTCGACATCTCAGAATATTTATAGTTGTTAAAGTAAAAGCAAATACTTGGTGACATATTCTTAACATATGGATAGCTGTGGCTTTGATGGAAATCTCTACTGTCTCCAAACTTTGGTCCCCGGGCCTCAAACATTAGTTCTAAGAAGTAACTGCTGTGGGTTAGATCTTTAAAGCAGCTTCCATTGCTCGAGCTTTCTCTGTGATGTTCTTCTGAAAAGGCATCATAAAATCTTCAAAGTCCACCTCGTAAGTAAACCTTTCCCGCCGTAGTTCCCGCTTCCTAATCAGGTCTGCTGTTGTGGGTTCAGGACTCCAAACCTTTAATAAATAGCCGAACCAGAGCAGGTATGAGTTTGACACCCAGGAAATCGGCTAGTATCCAGATAATTTTCAATACATAGTTTATTTTAAAACTTTCTGATAGTTTTAACTTAAAACCATAAAATTTACTTCTTCAGGTATTTTAATTTTTTTCACTCTTTTACATGACATCAGTGCTTACACAAGCATCACTATTTTTGATGACAACTATCTGGACCACTGAGCTCAGAAATATTAAGCTACTTCTCTAGCCAGTTACCCTTGGGACAGCTGCTATTCATTTTTAGGATGTAAAAACAAAGGAATTAGAAGACAATCCAGGTCTATACCTTTTATGTTGTATGTAAAAACCAAAATTGTTTTCATAATAGAAGGCAGAGGAAGCTGTTTCTTAGCTTGGTCTGATGGGCATTGGGAAAACAACTCTTTTCCCCTCAAAATGTCTCCACCTCTTTAGTTGTAGGAGATTACTAAATAAATTGATTCTTTATTAATATAAAACTCCCACATGAGATGGTGGTAGAGAGTACAAAGAAGAAGGATGGGGTCTGAGAAATGCCAAAAAATAGTGTCCATAGGATGTGGTGACTAAATGGTTTTAGGGCATGCCATTTACTAAAGAAGAATTCAGTCTTTCAAAGATGTAAATGTCAATATGGTAGTACCAATAATGGTAGTCCTAGATATCGGGAGCTAACAGTTGGACTTAATAAAACATTTGAAAAATGATATTATGAACCTCTATCATGCTGTGAAAATCTTTCTAAAGTACTTACTCTCTGTGGAATAAATGTGATATCCACTTTCTTGGTATGACCACTGGTAATCAGGGAATTGAGAGAAACCACATTATCCTTCTGTGTTTTCTTTCCCTCTGCTATGGGTGGTACAGTATAAATTGATGAAAGTCCTTCCTGAAACATGACCAAAAAAAAAAAATTATAAACTGCAAAAATTTATATTCACCTATTATTTGCTATTCTACATCTTCCCCTAAAGCCAGAGGGGGAAAAAAATCTCAAAATGCTACTATGAAAGTTATAATATGAGATAAAATAGAATATTAGTATGACTTTAAGTGAAGAAAGATAATTAATTTTCCTTGTTTAACTCTACTTATTCGTAGTGTCAGTAACAGATCACACAGGTCTTCAAGACATCCATCCCTGACCTGTGCCCATTCATCAATCCGAAGGATGGAATCCTATTAAACTGTTTGATTGATCCTCTTTCAGCTTCTGCCATCCTGACCACCATCCTCTATGTATATAATGGTACCACCTGCCTTTATCCTATCTACTTCCTACCACCTCCATTCTGCTAACCCTTCCAAATTTGATGGCATTAAAGCCTTCCCTTCTTGATTTTTCTCCCTTGTCCTGTGTCTAGCAAGAATCTACAGTGAATCTTCTGTTTCCTCAAAAGAAACTTCCAGCTTAGAAATGTATTTAAGTCTTCCCTGCTAATGGCAATATCTTGATATCTCAGTAATTCCCACGGGCAACAGCCTCAACCTTCTGCTGGTAGTTTAGAAGTTCCTAAACCACTTGATAGTACTAAGAATGAAGTCAACTTGGCACAATTCAAATCTTTTACATTTTGTAGGATATCAAAGTTACAGGGGTCTCTATATCCCAGAGTTCAGTGGTATTCATTAAAATTCCTTGATGGGAGGGGTGGGAGGTAAGATGGGCCATGAAAAACTATGAGATCAAAATGAAGGGAAATCATACTTTATTTCATTTTTCATAAGGGTTATCCTTCCCTGTTTGGACCATTTCATTCAATCTATATAATTCAGGATACACACACACACACACACATCAAATACCAGTTCTTTTTTGAACAATTTAACAATATTTGACTGAATCCATTTGTTTTTTCTATGCATTCTGTTTGCAACAAGCACTTTTTAGACTCTCCAGGAGGAGGAATTTTCTTGCTAGATATGTCTTTGAAAGTAATGTGCAATGGTGCTAACAGTATGCATTGAACAGGGTTTTGCCCATGTCTGTTGTCTTCCCCCAACAAATTTCAAAGGAGTTCCAATTCTAAGTAGCCAACCTCTTTCCTTACCTCTTCTTTCTTCACTTCAGGGCCTTCAGTCTTCATTTTAGCAGCTTGCCTGCCCTTCATTTTTTGATTTTCTGCTGGTTTGGGTAAGTTATCTAGCTTTTCTTTAATCAGGCCAATTACTCTATAATCAGCATAAGCCTTTGCAACATCCATGGCACTATGCCCTGTTGAAACAAACACAAAATCAGGGCTGTCACAAATATATTAATGGTAAACTATATAGAAAAAAAGTCTTAGCACATCAGCCCTGAGCCTGTATTAATGAGGATGATAACAAGAGAAAATTATAAGTTTACAGATACTGAAATCACCAGCTTTCCCAGCTCTAACAGCCCAAGTGCTATTTGCTGTCATACACACACACACACACACAAAATTGATATTTTTTAAATTTTTTGAACCATATTTCTTAAAAAATTGTAGGAAATATTAGATTATGATTTGAATACCAATTTGATGGTTCTGTCCTCACACTGCATATTTGCTTTTTGTATTAATTTCACATTATCGTCCTCTTTCCATTATGTAAAAGGCTTGGGGAAGCCAGTGCTCAACAAGTGCTCTGGGCAGATGGTTGGGTATCATGTTACCTGTAACAGCATCAGGCAAGTTTGGTGCAATACTACCTGGGACTTGGAGGCAGTCTGACCCAGCCATAAGTATCAGTGCTCACTCAGACCCAAAGGAGGCGATAGGTTCTAAAAGAACAGTAGTTCTCAACCTTCCTAATGCTGCAATGTATTTTCACTGTTACACAGGGGTCGCAACCCACAGGTGAGAACCACTGCAATAGATGATGATGAAACCTCCAAACAAGGAGCTCAGATATTTGCTCAAATGATTTTTTTTTATGTATAGTGTTTATGACATAAAGTAGGCCACCTGTTTACTTCCTAGGGTCAAGGACACCTCAGTTACTGTGCCCAGCTTTAAGAGGAATCAAAAAATCTAGAGTTTTTAGAGTATATCAATTATTAGAAATTAATAGTTATAATAGGTATGATCTACAAACTGGTCCAAGCCTACATACTAATGATTACTGACCCACAATGAAATACTACCGAAAAATCATTTAGAAGTTTTTAGAGCAACTTAACAATCTGCTGTCATTTGATGCCAATGATTACAAAAACTTTGTATTTTGGATTCTTTTTTAATTTCATTTTTTTAGAAAATCATTTTTTATTGTATTTTACAAAAGAATATCAATCCATGACAGATTGCAAACATAAAACACTGGCCCTTCAATACTGATGACTTAAAAAGCACTGGGTACAAGATAAACCTCCATAACATTTAATTCAGGCTGAGGTTTGCACCAGTCACCGGAGGAAAAACATGGTTCTCTGAGAGCAGCATCAGAAGGGGTTTAGAAAACAATAGAAATTCTCCTTTTCCAGCCCTAACCATCAATAATACCAACACATACCTTTTCTATTTTCCAGCTGAAATTTAGCACCAATATCAAGTAGGTATTTTACAGTATCCAGCCTGCAGCTTTCAATGGCTCTGGTTAAGGGAGTTGAGTTGTTGATTGAAAGTGCATCTATTGAAGCTCCAGCTTTAACAAGAAGCTCAACAATATCTTGTTGGCCCGCATGGCATGCAAAATGAAGTGGAGTCCACAGAAAATTATCTGTTGCATTAACATTAGCTCTATAAAATAAGACAGATGCACAACTAAAAATATTGGTTGTTTCAAGCACTAAAAGCTAAAAATGCAAAATAGAATTTCATATGGTTTTAACAAGTGGTTAAATGGTAACCCAGGGGAGCTCTGAGTATGGTTAAATGCTGCTTTCTTTAAAAGTTCTTTAAATTTTTCTGCAAAATTTTTTCATGTGGATTATTTGACAGTCTTAACTTTCTTTATGTATAAATACGTTTTGTTCGGTTTTCAAAGGCATCCTAGTGATTACAATCTGGGGGGACAAGGTTAAACTCAAGGAAATTATAAAATTAGATCCAAAGGAGATCAAAGCCAACAGGAAACACTGAAGTTACGTTATGCTGCTTTGTGCCTACATTCTCCACATGTTAAGGATTTTTAAATAAAAGTTCTAAACATTATGTTTTATTTAAAATTTTACTCCTTTTTAGAAACTCACTGCCCCCAGTTTTAAGTTCTTTATATCCTTTTTGACACTATAAAAATTTGAGTCTTTCTTTGACATTAATAGAATTAGTAACATTAACATCTATTCTCAAATATGCAGTCTCTACACTAAATGCTTCACCTATATTAACTCATTTAATCTTCAAAAAATTCTGTGAAAGAAGTCTCATTATAGCCCCCATTATAAAATGAGAAAATGGAGGCATAAAGATGTTAAGAAACTTATCCAGGTTATATGGGTATGGAAGAAGATGGATTAAACCTAAGCAATTGTTGTAGTTTAAAATGTTAAATTAAAATGTCACGTTTTAATAGTTTAGAGATATTTACAAGTGAACCAAGGAAAAGACCACCTTCTCAGGAGGAGGACATTGGGATTTAGAAGGACCAAAGCGTGTCCGTTGTAATTATGGTCACCATCCAACTCAATTGAAATGGTTGCGATCACCACAAAAGAAAAAGAAAAAAAAAACGGATTAAAAATCGACTCCATGCCATCTAGGTAAAGCTCTGAGGCCAAATTGAGTGTCCTGTCATGGACCAAAGGCCAGTGCTACCCAATTGGGAGCCTTTCACCCTCCAGAGTGAAAACTTGCTGGCCCTCCCTTTGCGCACAATTGTCACTTGCAAACCACCTGGGTGTACTCACACTGCTACGTTCCCATTAGCTTCATTCCCCACCTACAATCTATTTCTCATAGATGTCAGTGATCAAGCAACTTCCTGCGCTAAAAAATCTGGAACCGAACATTTTTTAAAGGCCTTCTTTTCCCTCCCTTGAGCTGTGAAGACTCACGGAAACGTAAACCTCCCTGGGCCAGAGCACGTACCCTTTCTCCAGGAGAAACTTGACCACGTCTATGTTCCCACTCGCACATGCCGTCATCAATGGTGTTTTGTAATAATTATCCTTCATATCCACAGGGATGCCTGATTCAAAAGCCTTTTTCAGAGAAGCCAAGTCGCCTGCCTTGGTGATGAAATTAATATTTTCGTACACCTTCCCGGGATCGTCGATGTACCAGGCGGAGTCGTCCTGGATGGGGTGTTCGGGGGGGTGGTCCCTGTTAAAGCGATTGGTGTCGGTGACGTTCTTGTAGGTCTCGACCAGGTAGTAGGGCGGGCCGCCGTCCTGCCGGCGCGGGAACGCCTCCTCGGGGATCTCGCAGATGGGCAGGGGCAAAACGAATTTGCCTCTCCGGCCTTTTTTGCCCATCCCTTTTTTCTTTTTCTTAAGCCCGTAAGATCCCAATACAAAAGACTTGCTTAAGTATTTGGTTCCTTTAAAGAACTCATTCACGCTGACCCCTGCTCCCCGGGTTTTTTCATGAAGTTGAGCTACGGTAAGCAGCTGGTCTGGGCTTGCGAAGTCCTGTCTGTCCTCCAGCGTCATCACGAAGTCCTCCTTGGAGATCGTCCCATCGCCCCGGTCCACAACCGCGAAGGCTTCCCGGAGGAAGGTCTCGTGCTCTATGGACCAGTCGTGCAGCCTAAGGGCCCAGAGCGGATTGGGGTTTTTAACTCCCGGCTTGGCCAGTCTATTAGCGATTCTCTCTGCTCGATAAATTTCTTTGCTTGCGACTTTGAAGCCTGCGTCCTTCGCCACAATTCTGGGTGTTTTATGTTCTAAATTCTTCCACTTCAGGTCACATCCTAAAACGTGAAACATCATTATTAGGAATGGTGCCAAGGCATATGCGTGGCCCTACAACTGGCATTCATCCAATTTTTTGTTAATTTCAAATGATTAATCGAAAGTGCATCCTAGACTTGTGTGTATGTGGAGATGAGCAAATGTGTTTTTTTTTTTTCTTTTCCTGTGAGCTTCACTTTCTAAGTTTGAATTCTGTGGGAGATAAGTTTACAACTTACAAAAGGGTTAGGACATCTATTCCTATTTATAAATGTAGATTAATAAATAAAAATTTATTCAAATAAATTATAGCTATTCAAAACACATACTATATTGGTTTCCTGGTTAAAGAGAGTTCATACCAACAGGAAAAGAGCAAGGATGCACTTGAATTTGGAAAGAATCTAGTTTCAAACTTCTTATCTAGGACCATATAAATTCAGAATGCTGATTTAGACTGTAAATCTATTTATAACCTGAAAGTATATTTTAACTGTGTTCTCCATTAAAATAATACAATTTATACTTACTTTCTACTTTGAATGAACAGCATTCACAGAGAAATATGTAATTTGTTAACCAAATCTGAAGATTCCAGTATTAAATCTGTGCATAGTTAAAGATTAACATCCATTTTCCTTTTGGGTTGCTTACTTAACAAAATGATGAAAACAACATTATTTGTAAATGTTCACCAAAGAAATAAGCTTTTCTGAATGTATCAAGAAATCCATTTAGCACTACCAGAAAAGCTGTGTTATCTGTAATAACTATCTTGAGACATTAAAAATCCATGATATGTGTAAACAAGTCAGAAGCTGTCAGACTGTGTTTTTTCAAGATTAACACTTTCTTTGGTATTGTCAACATTAAATTTTAAAACTAAAGCTGATAATTATAGGCGAAAAGCCTCTATGTGCCTTTAAACAGATTCATTCTGTGAGAACAGGTTTGAAGTTTTTTAGTGAGTTGGGAAGGAGAGACTGGGATAGAACTGCATTTTGACCTCAGGCCTGCTCACGCAGAAGGTAATACTTTGGTGAACGAAGGCCTGGTCCTGTGGGCAGAGCTTGCAGGCCAGTCTTCTGTATATTTTAGGAATCTCCACCACTCCTAGAGAATGAATAACTGCCTCCAGATGATCTGTTAAAGGTCTAGCATTCAAGCAGCTTATTCTCCCAGAGTTGGCTTTGTGGCTTAGATTTAATTTTAGATGTAATGATGGTAAAAAATAATAGTTAATAAAGTATTGTATTAGTTGATCAATAAACTAACACACCGGTGACAGCCTGGTCATGAGGTAGTCATGTGATAATCACAAGAATCAAGTCCCCAGATTTTAGATGGATGATGTATATGTCATAAGATTATTGATTAATAGTGTATACATGTAGTATTGGCTATATAAGCTGTGTTAAAATAAAGATTTTTTGCTACATGCCTAAGAGAGCTTGTAGCCTCCCTTATTCCATACAATTCCTTCAGTAGGTCTTAGCCTCTGTGACTTCACTCTGCACCCCAGAATACAGCAACAGATCACTTTATTTTATTTTATTTTTTTTGAGACAGAGTTTCACTTTGTTGCCCTCGGTAGAGGGCCGTGGCATCATAGCTCACAGCAACCTCAAACTCTTGGGCTCAAGCGATTCTCTTGCCTCAGCCTCCTAAGTAGCTGGTACTACAGGCATTTGCCACAACACCCGGCTAATTTTTTTAGAGATGAGGTCTTGCTCTTGCTCAGGCTGGTCTCAAACCTGTAAGCTCAGGCAATCCACCCACCTCAGCCTCCCATAGTGCTAGAATTAGAGGCGTGAGCCACCGCGTCCAGCCTTAAGCTGATAATTTTACTAATGATAAAAAAACTCAAAAAGGTATTGGGATAATAAAGATTCTAAAATTGCTATATTGGGCAGTTTAAAGAACAGTGAAATTATTGGGAAGGGAACCCTGCCAATGGTCTCTGTAATATTATTCCATACATAGTAATTCCATGGTGCAATTCCTTACTAATTCTAAGTGCACTGTTTTTACTTAGCTATTTTGCTTACTTAGGGTGTTTGGGAGTTTTATCTAATACCTCTCAAGCCAGTCCTTCTATGTTCACCCAGCTCTAAGGACCAAAGGAATTATTTTATTTTATTTTATTATTTATTTTAATTTCATTATTTTTTATTTTATTTTATTTTATGACACAGAATCTCACTCTGTCACCCTGGATAGAGTGCTGTGCTATCATCCATAGCTCACAGCAACCTCGAACTGTTCAGCTTAGCCTTGCCTGCCATGTCACCTAGCTAATTTTTCTATTTTTAGTAGAGACGAGTCTTGATCTTGCTCAGAGTGGTTTTGAACTCCTGAGCTCAAGCAATCCACTTGCCTCAGCCTTCCACAGTGCTGGGATTACAGGAGTGAGCCATTGCCACCTGCTAGCCAAGGATTTTAAATCTGCTTCAGCTGACCTTCTGCTGCTTCCAGGTTCCTCCTGGTTAGAAACATTTATGCAGATAAAAAACACCGATATCCCAACATAAAGATCTAAAGGCAGTTTTTCTCTCCCTTTTGACTTGGGACTTTTTGCCTCCTCCTTTATGATTAGCAAGTAAAGATCCATTCATTTTCTTTGTGCTCTTTCTCCATGGTAACCATGCTCAACTTTAAGCGGGCAGATGCTGTAAAACTCAGAGAGCTGAAGACCTCCAGGGAACCCCTCAACTCCCCTCCTACACTGCTCCCAGAGAGTTGTAAATTGCTCCAGTAGGACCAAGGGCCAAAAACAGAAGCATTAGGAGGAAATATGGGGAAAAAAATCTAGCCAGAACAAATGCTTTACACTTCAGTACATAGAGATTAAACCCAGGGAGTTTATTCAGAAAGGAGCATTTCATTGCTGATGGTTTCTCATGGCTCTGCTTACTTTAATCTGAGATTCTAAAAGCAGAGATTTTTTAACTGATAACACTTCTGCTGTGACACTGGGTTATCCACCAGGATCTGGAGAGGTGGTTGAACTTTCTAACATGCTCAGAACATGTTTACTACCTTCCATTTCCAGACACTTGCTTCAGAAACAGTCTTATGATTCTCACAGGAAAGTGGATATTTTTCTGCGACATTGGGTGAGGGATTTTTGCCTGACTCAAGTTCTGGCCCTTTGCTTCTCAATGTGCTTTCTGTGATTTTATCCCAGTAACACAGAAATGATGGAGTATTTGTGTGGCAACATTTGTCCCAATAAAGCATGTCAATAGGTAAAGTTGAAGAAGCTTGTCTTAACTCGGGCATATCTTTTGTTTTTAGAAATACATAATGTTAAAAATGAAATATTGGGCTGGGCGTGGTGGCTCATGCCTGTAATCCTGGCTCTCTGGGAGGCCTAGCTCTCTTTTTGAGCTCAGGAGTTCAAGACCACTTTGAGCAAGAGTGAGAACCCATCTCTACTAAAAATAGAAAAACTAGCTAGGTGTTGTGGTGAGTGCCTATAGTCCAAGCTACTCAGGAAGCTGAGGCAAGAGCATCTCTGAAGTCCAAGAGTTTGAGGTTGCCGTGACCTTTGATGCTGCCACAGCACTCTACCAAGGGAAACAGAGTGAGACTCTGTCTCAAAAAAAAAAAAAAAAAGAAAGAAAGAAAGAAAGAAAAAGAAATATCAGAATAAATAACAGCTAGTGAGAGACTGGAAGATAAGATCAATAAGACAGTTTGAGAAGCAAAAATTGAATTTGAATTTGATATATTTTTCTTTCTTCATTTTTAAAAAGGATCTATTATATTTGGGAGGATGGGAAAAGCATAAAATTGAAAATTAAAAATGGATTAGTTCTTACACTTATGCAGGCATGCTAGTGTTATTTAAAATATTAGTGGTTATTGCATGAGATCTTGGCGTTTTAGTGACTTGTAAAATTCTGTGCCTGTGTGAAAGAAGGAAAAGCAAAGCACTTTCTCTGCTCTATTATGGAGTTGTTGGAATTAAAGTTTTGTTTATTTCTCATAAACTAGAAAAAAAACATATAAAGTTTAGCAAAATGCAGTTCCATCTCTAAGAAAGATTTTTAAAACTTTTAATGTACATTTAATTAGCATGTAATTAATAAATTGGTCCATATCTTTAAACCTAATTAGCCTATATTTTCATTTTATGGACCTCATTAAGTTATACATAATATAGTTCATATTTCTAAGTTAATAGTTACTTAAAAGCTACAAGAAGATCTAAAATAATAAATGTTGCTTACATTTCAAATTTTTCATAAAAACTTCATTATATTTCATGTTTCTTGCTAATATATTTCCCCCATAATTGCAAATTTCCAGAAAAGTTATTTTTGTATAATACATGAGCATTTTTAAAAATAAAATAATTAAAAATTTAAGCTAAAGCAAATGATTTTCAGTGTTTTTCCTTTTCTAAATTGATGTTGGCATTTGTAAAATAAGAAATTAAGGCTCGGTGCGTGTAGCTCAGCGGCTAGGGCACCAGCCACATACACCAGAGCTGGAGGGTTTGAATCCAGCCTGGGCCTGCCAAACAACAATGACAACTACAACCAAAAAATAGCCGGGCATTGTGGTGGGTGCCTGTAGTCCCAGCTACTTGGGAGGCTGAGGCAAGAGAATTGCTTGGGCCCAACGCTGCTGTGAGCTGTGATGCCACAGCACTGTACTGAAGGCAACATAGTGAGATTCTGTCTCAAAATATATATATATATATATATATAAAATAAATGAAATAAGGAATTAAATCAAATATAAGCAATTTAATAATTAGTTGACTCATGAATAATCTCCTTTAAATTTTTAACAATAACCTAAACAATTTGGAGAAATGGATTTTCATCACTTTTAACCCTAGATTCATGATTTAACAGAAGGTAGTATAACAAAAAAAATTCAATTTTCTTTCTACATATGAGTGATGTTTGGCTATTGGAAAAAATAAGCAACTGACAAGTGACAGATCTATATTCTCTTATTTGTGATGCTGGCAAATCAGAAATACTTTAAGCACAAAACTGTTGGACAATTTTACCTCGTTGAGCTATATATTTACAGCATTCTGTAAAACCACCCATGGCAGCGTAATGAAGTGGTGTGTTCCCATTCATTGCTATCAGCCCCAGGTCTCCATTGTGGGCAAAAAGAAGCTTCAATATCTGAAAAATAAGTAGAAGGTATCACAGAGGAATGGGAATATACATTTACTAAATGAAGACCAGCACCTAGATCTGTGCTATCCAGTATATTATCTATTAATCACATGTGGCTAATGACAATCCAAATTGAAATGAATTAAAGTGAAAAAATTTAAAGGTTTATTTCCTTTGTTTCACTAGCTACATTTAAAGTACTCAGAAGCCCCACGTGGCTACCGTATTGTATTGTATAACACAAATGTAGGATATCTGCATCATCGCTAAAAGTTCTATTAAACAGCGTTAATCTAGAGTAGTGTTTTTCAACCTTTTCAATTGCATGGCACACTTGAACCTATAGTTAAACTTCTCTGGCACACTTAATTAGGTTGATCAAAAAAAAAAAAAGGAGTAAGAAAAATAATGTACTCACTGTGCTTTAAACTGCTTTGGAAAACAATTTAATTAATGATCTTTTAAAATTTTCAGGGCATACTTCACCGGTTGAAAATCACTGTTGTAGAGTATCCAGAGTATAGAAAACTCTATACCCAACTGGGGCCCTGCCATTTTAGTCAGTGTGGGCAATTTAAGAAAAGCATCAGAATATGTTAAACAACATTAGAAGGGCAAATTCTTTTCCAAATATTGTAATGTATATTTTTATTATAGGGAAGACAGCCAGTGATAAAAATAAAAATAATCACATTAGAATTGAATGAAAATTAAATAAATTATAGATGAAATTCAGAATTTTGAAAAATAGGATAATATTAATTCTTTTTTTTTTTTTTTTGGCAGTTTTTGAACGGGGCTGGGTTTGAACCTGCCACCTCCGGTATATGGGGCCAGTCCCCTACTCCTTTGAGCCACAGGTGTTGCCCAATAGTATTAATTCTTATTTGTTTCTACAATGCCACTCTATGAGATATTCTTTCCTGGCATGTCCAGATAATCAGAATACTTAGGATTTAAAATTCAGGCATACGATTAGATGTACACAAATATCACAGAGATAGGAGTACAGTGGCATCATTCTCCCCATGATTAGATCTTATCATATTTAGAAGCTTCTAATACTACATGATGGAGAAAACAGGGTAATCACAGTTGGCAGAAATTTTAAAATGTCATAGTTCAGTATACAGAAAAATATTCTTAGTAAGTAATATTAATGAGTAAATTACCAAACAGGTAAAACTAAATGAAAAGCTGGAAGGCATTTTTTAAGACATAATTTTAGAAGTATTGGATGAAAACAACACAGGTAACTCAGAAAAAATTCTGTCTTACTATAATCAACATGATATATAAAAGTTCGGGAGGGGAGAGTAAGGTTTTAGCAACAAATTTTAAAGCACAGAGCAGATTATTACATCAAAAAAGCCTCCTTTAGCAGCAAAGTGAGCAGCGTTATGTCTGTCATTGTCAAATGCATTCACTTCACCTCCTCTTTCCAATATGCCTCGGACTAGTTCCAACACTCCTTCTCTTGACGCTTCCATTAAAACTGTGCGGCCTGTGGACTGGACGTGAAACAGATCAAATGCTGTTTATACCTGCATATTAAGTAACATGCTCAGTATAAATGTACAATGAATCCGTCTGACCTTAACTTTACCCTTACACGTTTATTTCTCTACATTTTTTCTTTGTTTCATATAACAGAAAGGAGCAATTGAAAGGAGTACAGTGTGTCAATTTCCAAACTGTTGACTTCTTCAGTCAGAGCCAAGGTCACACCACATACCACCATGACAATATTATGCTTTTTTAAAAAATGCATTTCTTGCAAAGAAAGCAGAGCAAAAGTGGAGAGAAAGGGGAAAAATACAAAAACATTATATAGTTAGGTCACAGTGGTTTCTGATGAGAAGAAAATATATTTAATGTGTCTGGAAAGAATTATAAGAAAAGAAAAAACTGAATAAAATCAAACAAATAAGGAGAGAGAACAAAATGTATCAGAAAAATAGGAGAACTACCTATAAAAGATAAATTTTTATTAGGCAACACTAATACCTTTCCAACTATTTCCTATTATAATACTTTGATGTTAGTATTTGATATATAATACATACCAATTTTCCAAACGTAGTTAGGAAATAAACTACACATTCATGGCAATGGAAAGATAGTAAAAGTATGCCATCTTCAAGCATTTTGTGGCAAAATGAACATTCTATAAGCTAACAGGATAAGATTACCAGATTTAAATGCAAAAATGATACTAACACTACTTTGTAATTGAAAAAAGAAATTTTTATAATCACAGGAATAGTCATACTGAGTAGATAGCATTGGGATTGGCTCCTTTTTCCAAGAATGTCAGGCAGACATCTTTAACATCATGTGCAGTTTCACAAGCTGTAAGGAATACTGGTTTTCCATCAAAGGTACAATTGTTGACATCTGCACCATATTCAAGGGCAATCAGAGCACAGTGATAATGCCGCTTTGTAGGTAAAATGCAGTAAAACAAAATACCTGCAGAAAAATAGAATCCCCAACAAGTACTTAATTAACGGTCCATGTATTTTTGAATCTGATAGGAAGGAAAAAAAATACTATTTAAACATCTGTATTTATAGCCAAAGATAGCAGAGCAAATGCACTTCTGTCTTGTTTCCTCCTAGAAACCAATTAAAACACCAAAATAGGAAAAAAACAATAACAACTCAGTTTTTGATAGAGTTAGAAAAGTCACAACCAAATGTGATAGGACCTGGTTTGGGGAGCCGCTAGAGTACTGATATGTGAGTCTTTGTTGACCATCAGTATCTGGCATCTAGCAGTCCATACCCCAAGAGTCCCTTCTTGGGATGTGCGGGGCTACGTGTGGGTCTCTGGGTCCCCTCTAAAATTGCTGCATGGCAAAAGAGATGGTACTGGATGACAAAGCGTGCACACAAGCTGTATTTATAAGAAGCGGGCTGTCAGTGTAGTGGCAATGACACGACAAACTAGGTAGTAAGTGGCTTTGCTATGTTGGCAAACCATTTTGTTCCACTGAAGAGAAAAAATGTTAAATCCTCATACCCAGGACCTGTAACATATAGACCACAAGGTAATTCATGTCAAAATGCACTACACAACAGGAGTATTGTTATAATCGTAGGGCAAAGTGTTGGTAAGATAGCCCTGGGTAAACAATAGTCAGACTCCAACTGAGTTTGTAACTAATTCAGTTCACAAAGTGAGCTTATTCAAAGAGGAACATTGTCAAAATGAAACCAGCATGTGACCCATGAAAATGAAACTGCATGAAAAAAAAAAGAAATAAAGAAAGAAAGAAAACTGGATAATGAAAGCTAGGCAAAAAAAAAAAAAAACAAAACTGGATAATGAAAGCTAGGCAGAAAAACTATACCAATGAAAATCATTAACTGATCCATTTCCATGAGAGTAAAGAAATTAAATATAACGTGTTCTAAAACAAAAGTGTGAAATAGGCCAAGACCTAAAACAAGGACAGATGGATAGAGAAGTAGAAAAAAAAAAAAAAAAAGATAAAACTGAGTCTGTGGAACTCAGGAAAGAAATGGTAGAGAAAAATAAAATCATTAAAGAAATAAAAGTCAACAAAGGCGGAGCAGTCTCTGCCAAAACCATAGTCAAGGATGTGGAGGGAAAACTTTTAAAAATTAAGAAAAATGAATTGAAATGATAGAAGAGTCTAAATCAGGGATTCTCAACCTGTGGGTTACGACCCTTTCACAGGGGTTGCCTAAGACATCCTGCATATCAGATATTTACATTATGATTCATAGCAGTAGCAAAATTACAGTTATGAAGTAGCAAGGAAATTATTTTACTGTAGGGGTTACCCCAACATGAGCAACTGTAGTAAAGGCTCATGGCATTAGGAAGGTTGAGAATCACTGGACTCCAAAAGGTGTATAGAAGTAAAGAAAATTTAACATACATGTAACTAGTGTTCAATTAAAAAAAAATACGAAATGAAATAGAAAAAACGTAGAGAGATACAATGGGGAAAAATGTTCTCAAAGTGAAATCCTGAATCTAAAGATTAAAAGGGCATACTAGGTGTTAGGACAAGCTGATTAAGAACAATCAAGAAGATGAACCTAGCTAGGTAAAGCCATGTAAAGAAATTGTACAGTGAAAATCCAGGTAAAAGTCAACTAATTTATATAGAGGAAAAAGTCAGGCTGCCCTCAAGAGTTTATCACAGCAAAATTCAATGCTAGAAAATAATGAAAGGTTCTCTGCAATGTCACTTGGGAAAGAAAATAAGAAATTTTTATTTCTTATTTTTAATCAAGCTGTTGTTCATATGTAAAAGTGACAACAATTTGTAAGTTTAAGGACACAAAAAATCAGGGATATAAGCCCAAAGAAATGAGCTAAACTACTTGATGGTGAAAGTGAGTCTCTCAATAGATCAACAGAGAATATGTGACTAAATGAATAGACAAATGCTAAATCTCTTCAACCATAGAACTAAAGTTAAATCATCTTAGTAATTTTGGATACAGAAAAGAACTTTATAATTCATAATCATGTAAAAAATAATGTAATTTCACTAAAATTTGGAGGGAAGGGAAGATAGTATAAATATTTGATTTTCTCATCTTTTATTGCTGAAGATTGATATTTATTAAAGCAAATTAAAGGAATAAAGTAAATAACAGGTATATATTATTCAAAAGGATGAAGGGAATCAATGAAATAACTAAGTGATTATAGTTGACTGTAAAATTGGGTGGTAGAAGGAAGGTAGAAGGAGGTGAGAAGAAGGGTTATTGTCCTAATCTCATCTTTCACAGTAAAGAATCAATGAATATTGTTTAAGGTGTTAACTCAAAAAACCGAGGTTAAAGAGTAGGTGCAGCTATCAAGATAACCATTAACAGAATTTAAAAGTAGCCCATTAATTCTGGGAAATACTACTAGAAGGAAAATACATATAGCAAAATGAAGCCAAGAAATCTATGAACCATAGACACTATTTGGTGAAATATTTTTATATATTAACTATATTATGCCTTCATAATGTAAAATAAATGGCAGTTCTAAAGCCAAACCTGTGGGATATCTAGATAAATATAAATTGGATAAATTCAGCTACCCAAATAAAAATATATAATTTACATAAAAATCAAACTCTAATTATATTTCATATAAACAGATATATCTAAAATAGGGTAACTCTGAACAGTTGCCGCCATCCCCCAAGAAAAGGTCAAGGACAAATTGAAAACAGAAGTTGTAGGATGCTTTTTCTGATTCTATTGACATACTCACATGGTCTTTGTTTTGCTTTGTTTAATGTAGTGAATGACATTTATTGATTTACACATATTGAACCATCCTTGTATCCCTAAGATGAAACCCACTTGGTCTTTGTGGATTTTTTTTTTTTTTGATGTGCTGTTGAATTCAGTTTGCTAATATTTTATTGAGGATTTTTGCATTTATATTCATAAGGGATATTGATCTGTAATTTTCTTTTTGTTGTTGTGTCCTTTTCTGGTATCAAGGTGATACTGGCTTCATAGAATGAATTGGGGAGGATTCCCTCCTTCTCAAAATTATGGAGTAATTTCTGTATTATGGGTACTAGATCTTTTTTGTAGGTCTGATAGGATTTGGCTATGACTCCATCTGGTCCAGAGGGTTTTTTTACTGCTGTTATTGGGGGGTATTTTATTACTGTTTCAATTCCACTGTCTGTGCTTGCCCTGTTCAGGAGTTCTATTTCTTCTTAGTTGACTCTTGAATATGTGTTCCCAGAATCCTATTCAATTTCCTCTACATTCTCTAGTTTATGTGCATAGAGATTTATGTAGTATTCATGGACAATGTTTTGTATTTCTGTGTTATAAGTTGTAATGTTACTGTTTTCATTTCTGATTGAGCTGATATGTATCCTTTTTCTTTCATTCTTGGTTAATCTAGAAAGATGTCTGCCAATTTTGTTTGTCTTTTCAAACAGCCAATGTTTTCTTTCATCAATCTTTTGTGTTGTTTTTTGTTTTCTACTTCATTTAGTTTTGCTTTGACCTTCATTATTTCTTTTCTTCTTCTGGCTTTGGGTTTGACTGGTTCTTTCTTTTCTAGTAAGTTGTTAATGTGCAATCTTTCTTTTTGATGTAGGCATTCAAGCTATAAATTTTCTCCTGAGGACTACTTATGTTGTACCCCATGGATTTTCATAGGCTTGTGTCCCCTTTGTCATTCAAAGAGTTTTCTTGTTTTCCATCTTAACTTCTTTCTTGACCCAGTAATTGTTCAGCAGCAGGCTGTTTAATTTCCATGACTTTGTGTGAGTTTGAATTGTTCCTCTTGTGATTGATTTTTAGTTTTATTGCGCTGTGGTCTGATAAAGTTCATATATGATTTTGATTTTTTTGAATTTGTTGACACCTGTTTGTGGCCTACGATATGATTGATCAATCCTGAAGAATATGCATTCTATAATTTGGTGGTAGAGTGTCTTATAAATATCTGTTAGGTCCATTTTGTTTAAGTCCATTGTTTCTTTCTTTGTTTTCTGCTTTGATAATTTGTCAGGCTCTGACAGAGTGGTGTTGACGTACTTAGAATTATGATGGTGCTATTTATTTCTTTGCTTTAGCTCAAGTAAAATTTGCCTTCTGAAATCTGAGAGCTCCTGTTAGGCATGTACATATTTAGGACTGTTATGTCTTCTTGAATTTCTCCTTTTCCCATTGTATAATGACTCTCTTTGACTTTCTTTACCTTTGTTGGCTTAAAGTCAATTTTATCTGATATGAGCATGGCTACATTTGCTTTCTTTTGATTTCCATTTGCATAGAATATGTTTTTTTCCATCCTTTTCTGTTGAGTCTGTGTACATTCTTGTGGTTTAGATGTGTTTTCTGGAGACAGGAGATACTTGGGTTGTACTTTTTAATCTACTTGGTCAGCCTGAGCCTTTTGAGAGGAGCATTTAGTCTGTTAATGTTAATTGATAGCATTATTCTAGTCATCCTGTTGGGTAGTACCTTATCATTTTATTCTACCTGGTGTTCTGCTGTTTGATAAGAGTTTTGAATTTGCGGATATTTTAAAGTGATTTCACACTGGTGGGCATCTGTTACACTGATCTGTGTATGATGCCAACTATTTTGCGCAAGGCAGGTCTGGCCATAGAAAATTCCCTCAGTGTTTGCTTGTCTGGAAAAACTTAATTCTCCACTGAACATGAAACTTAATTTTGTAGGATACAAAATTCTAGTCAGGAAGTTGTTCTGTTTAGGTTGATTGAAGATGGGCTCCAAACCCTTCTGGCTTATAAGGTTTCTAATAAGTCTGCAGGCAGCATCATGGATTTTCCTTAGTAGGTTATGTGATGCTTTCATCTTGCTGCTTGTGAAATTTTCTTCTTCATTTTGACCCTGGCCAGATTGATTGCTATGTGTCTTAGAGATAAACCTATATGCTATGAATATTTCTGGTGTTCAATGTCAAGGTTGTATCTGTACATCTGAGTCTGAATTTCTTTTGGTACCTGGAATTATTTGCTCAATAATTTCCTCAAGTAGATTTTCCATGCTATAAATCAGCCTAGGCGAAGAATTTACAACTAAGACCCCAAAGGCAATCATGGCAATAACAAAATTTAATTAATTAGATTTAATTAAACTCAAAAGCTTCTGCATAGTTAAGGAAACAATCAACAGAGTGAGTAGAAAACCTACAGGATGGGAGAAAATATTTGCAAGCTATATGGCTACACATATGGTAAGGGCCTAATATCCAGAACTTGCAAAGAACTCAAGCAAATCAGCAAAAAAAACCCCAAAAAACAAAAAACAAAAAACAAAAAAACAAGCAATCCTATTAACAAATGGGCAAAAGATATGAACAGAAGCTTCTCGAAAGAAGACAAATGGCCAATTAACATACAAATAAATGCAAAAATGCTCAATGTCACTAATCATCAGAGAAATTCAAATTAAAACCATAATGGGAAATTAGAACTTTACCCCAGATAGAATGGTTTTTATTAAAATTTCCAGAAACAATAGATGCTGGTGTGGATGCAAAGAGAAACAAACACTTATAGGCTATAGATAGGACTAAAAATTAGTACAAACCCTAGGGAAAATGGTATGGAGATTCCTCAAAGAACTAAAAGTAGACATACCATTTGATCCAGCAATCCCACTTTTGGGTATCTACCCATAGGAAAGGAAGACTTCCATAAAAGACTCATGCATTTGAATATTTATTACAACACAATTACAAAGCTGTGGAATCAACTCAAGTGCCCATCAATTTATGAGTGGATTAAAATGTGGCATATGGCTCTGCACCTGTAGCTCAAGCAGCTAAGGAACCAGCCACATACACCAGAGCTGGTGGGTTCAAGTCCAGCCTGGGCCTGCCAAACAACAATGACAACTACAACCAAAAAATAGCCAAGTGTTGTGGTGGCACCTGTAATCCCAGCTACTTGGGAGACTGAGGCAAGAGAATCACTTAAGCCCAGGAGATGGAGGTTGCCGTGAGCTGTGATGCCACAGCACTCTACCCAGGGTGACAGCTTGAGGCTCTGTCTCAAAAAAAAAAAAAAAAAGTGGTAGTACATGTATACCATGGAGTAGTATTCAGCCATAACAATAATGAATTAATATATTTTTCAACAAACTGTGTAGAAATGAAGAACATTCTCCAAAGTGAAATATCTCAAGAATGAAAAACAAACACCATGTGTACGTACTTACTATTAAATTGCAATCAACCAATGAACACTTATGTGTATAGAGGAAAGTGAAGTCAGTGAAAATAAACCACAAAGAGGAAGGTGGGGAGCAGGGAAGAGCCAAAAACCTACCTAACGAGTACAATGAACACTGTTTGGGCATTACAAAAGCTATCCATGTAACCTAAAACATTTGTTCCCCCATAATAAGAAAAGAAAAACGAAAAATCAAGGACAAACAAGACCCGACAGGAAATAATGGGCCAAACAACAGTGACAATGGGAGAACTGATTGGATGGGCACTATAAAGAACTAGTCAAGCTTCATTTAAGGAGAATAATTCCAGACACTATAAATCCCTTAGGACAGTACACAGGAAAGAATATATTGGCTTAGAGCTTTACTTTCTCCATATTCTTTAAAATTGTTCAAAGAGAAAATGTAACTTAGGCCTAGGATGTCTCACATCCTTAAGATCCATTTAATCCTGGGAGAGACACCTCCTCAA
Source organism: Perodicticus potto (assembly GCA_963574655.1). Taxonomy (NCBI): domain Eukaryota; kingdom Metazoa; phylum Chordata; class Mammalia; order Primates; family Lorisidae; genus Perodicticus; species Perodicticus potto. Next base: position 41,928 of record CAUYRH010019256.1, read on the forward strand.
CTCTGAGGATGGTCATAGGGAACAGTGAAAAATAATCATGAGGCAGAATCAACAGAAAAACTCTGGAAATATGAATAATCAGAGTAGATCAACTCCCTCAAGGAACGACAAGGTAGATACAGCACAAGATCCCTTGCATAAGCAAATGGCTGAGATGTCAGAAGTTGAACTCAGAGTCTGGATAGCAAATAAGATCAGTGGAATGGAGGAAAAGATGGAATTAGAATTTCAAGCAGCAATCCAAAAGATGACACAAAACATGTCTGAAGAACTGAACAAATCCAAAGACAAAATGACCAAAGATTTTGACACATTGAGACAAGAAGTTGTAGCCCTCAAAGATCTGAGAAATACAGTAGAATCCCTCAGTAATAGAATGGAGCAAGCAGAAGAAAGGATTTCTGACATGGAAGAGAAAGCTTTTGTACGCTCCCAAACTTTCAAAGAAGAAGAGAAATGGAAGGCAAAAACGGATCATTCTCTCACAGCTTGGGGATAACTCAAAGAAAACCAATATTCGCCTTATAGAGATACCTGAAAACGATGAAGTGGCATCACAGGGCACA
>CAUYRH010019257.1:0-12942 GCA_963574655.1 Perodicticus potto
AAATGCTCTGTCTTGAATCACAAGATCATCAGTTCTTGACATCTAGACTTGCCAACCAGAGCTACATTGTTAAATCTTTTTAGGCATGTGTTAGATTTCTGTGAAAACTTTGTTTAAATGTAAACTTCATACCATTGTCAGTTTTTGTCTTAAAAAAATTATAGATTTATAAAAAAAAAAGAAAAAGAAAAAAAAAAGTAGTGGGTGGCGCCTGTGGCTCAAAGGAGTAGGGCGCCGGCCCCATATACCAGAGGTGGTGAGTTCAAACCTAGCCCCGGCCAAAAACTGCAAAAAAAATAAAAAGTACAGGTTTATTTAGCTCTTCTGCTGGCTGGAAGATTGGGCATCTGGTGAAAACCTCAGGCTGCTTCCACTCCTGGGTGCAGGCAGAGGGGAGCCAGAAGTAGTCACTTGGTGACAGAGGAAGAGACTATGGGAAGTGTACTTTTTAACAACCCCCTTTCATGTAACTAATAAAATGAGAATCACTTCTTATTTATTCTTGAATAAATGTCTTAATGTGGTTTCAATCATAGTTTAACTGACTGTAAATTTCTAGTCACAAAGTTCTTTTCCCCAGAACTCATTATTTCTGCATTTTTTTCTTCTGGCATTATTGCTTGACTGAAATCACACTAGCACTCATTCCTTCATTTAAAAACCTTTTTATATCATTATCTCCAATGTTCTAAGATGTGACCTTGATGTTACTAGTTGTGTTTTTCTTCTTGTTTTTCAGTGTTTTTCAATAACCTGTCTCAGCATAACTTTTCCAGTTCTGGGGAGGAGTCCAGGAAGTGTGCATCTGTGAGCTCTAACTTTCCAGAACCAATTTTCTTGGCTTCAGAGAGGTATCTGGTATCAGACTGTCCCACAGAAGTGTTAGGCCTTAACTCTCCTACAGAACATCATGGTCCAAAATTGCTAGGATATGAAACAGACATGAGCCTACATTTTTTTTTTTAACAGAGAAACTTAACATATATACCAGATATTGTAATGGGTTGGCTTTTATTAGCCCAAGTAAAATTAGTAAAAGATTGCATAGATATTGTTTAAAGAAACCAGTTTTCTAATGTGTATGTGTCCATTCATGTGGTCCCTACTTTGTGTGCCCATGGTTTACTGACTGGTGCTACTCACGTTTGTTCTTTGTCAAGGTGTAAGTTTCAAAAATTAAACTCACGACTTTTATAAAAATGTAAAATGGGCATATGTCATTGATTTATGAAAGGACCAGTATTTTGTTTGTTAGTGAAGTTAAATTAGATTATTTAATTTCACCGCCTTCCTATAAACCAAAGAAGAAAGATTCCTGGATGCTGTACTGGTTTTCCTAAACAGGCATTTGGTTAATTTCAATGAGTTTCCTGGTCTCATCCTACTGCTGTAATTCTGCAAACCTTTGTTCTTTGTCCTTTATATACTAGATAGTGTGTTTTTCTTAGTGTAAGACTAAGAAAGTTTTGTCCTTTGTATACTAGATAGTGTGTTTTTCTTAGTGTAAGACTATGGAAAGTTTTCATGTGCTTACTGGTGTGGATCGGTTAAGCAGTGGGAAAAATGCTGTAGCCCTGTTTAAGGCAGTTCTATGTACTTGAAGAAATTATTGCTAGTAGTATAAATACCTTAACGTGTCCCCTGTTATCATGCTAAGGAAATGACAATCCCAAAACAAAAAATGTTGCTGGTGAATTCTAGGCCACAAGAGGTACGGGAAAGAGTTTTCTATACTTTTATTAAGTAACCATGCTATTAAACAGCATTTGACCCAAAAATAAGTGGAGTGTGTTCTCTGGCTTAGGAATTTAATTTTTTTATTAAAGAAGTCAGGTGGGAATATTTTATTAGAAAAGTGTCATTTTAACAGAATGCCTTTGGAATTCAAACTCAGAAAAAATAATAGTACTCATTAACTAATATTTGCACATTTTTTAAAATAGGAGAGACGTTTCTTTTTTAATCACTTTCTTCAGGTATAGTTGACATGAAATAAACTGCACACATTTGAAGTGTGCAATTTAATAAAAATTCTAAATATGTACAGACATGACTCTGTTATCACATCAAGAAAATGACGGTGTTGGGTGGCGCCTGTGGCTCAAAGGAGTAGGGCGCTGGCTCCATATACCAAAGGTGGCGCATTCAAACCCAGCCCCAGCCAAAAACTGCAAAAAAAAAAAAAAGGAAAATGACGGTGTCCATCTCCACCAAAGACTTTTTTATCTAGCCCTTTGTAATCTTTTCCTCCCACTGATACAGGGTGAGTGGTACCCCTGCTCCCACCCACCCAGCTGGCCAGCCTAGGAGGGGCCGGATGAGGGGAGGGGAGAGGTGGAGAGCCAAGTGTGGCAGAGAGGGGTGAGCAGGGCAGAATCTTGCAGGTCCCTGGGAAGTTTGGGGAGACCACGGCAGAGCTGAGCCACCTCTTCATTCCCCTCATTTCAAAGTACAGTACCAACTGATGTGAAGCTGCCCCATGCAGCACACACAACATCTGAAGCTGAGAATGACAGTGATATAGGTCATTCAGGGCTGAACAGTGACCCTCCCCTAGGCCTAGAAAATTTCATGTAAGTTTCCTAGGCCTGGGCAATTTATTAAAGGGAATGGCTTATTCACCTTGCCATTGCCACAGTGGAAGGGACTGTATCCATTCATTTGTTAACAAGCTCATTAACCTTTCCCAAAGTGGAAAGGACAGCATCCATTCATTTTTTAGGCTGTGTATACAGCTCCTAGACACAGGCGGAGATTTTCCAGCTTGGGTCTTTCCCTCTGCCAGGAGCTCTGGTACTTTTTCTATATTCTTTTACGACTAATAAATCCCATCTTACCACTGATCTGTGGTCCCTGGGTTCATTCTTCCAATCCCGGGAGACCAAGGTCCTACTGAAGAAAGAAATTCCGGTAACACCACTCTTTATCCTCCCCATTCCCAGCCATCACTGATCCACTTTTCATCACTACTGTTTGCATTGCAGATAGAATTTTATATATCATTACAGACTGCAGTACTCTTTGCCTGGTTTCTCTTGCATACTCATTTTGTTATTGCATGTATCTATAATGCACTGCTTTTTATCGTGTATACTATTCTACTGTATAGTAGAAATAGAAATACCAGAATTTGTTTGCTTTCACCTCTCCATAGCCCCTTAGCTTCTTTACAGTTTGGGGCTATCACAAACACTTGCACTCACCAGTCTTTTTAATTTTAGCCCTTCTAACAGGGTTGGTGGAATTCCATTGTGAACTTGTTTGCATATTCCTAATGACCATGGTGCAGCCATCTTTTCATGTGCTGATCTGCATTCCATTTATCTTTGGTGAAGCTTTTGGGCAACTTTTAGAAAGCTGGGGTGGGGGTTGTTTATATTATTGAGTTTTGGGGACACTTGATGTGAGATGGGTGCCAGCTGCCTCATCACCCCCATAAGATGGATGCTGGCGGCCTCATGACAGCCTCACACCACCCCCCAGGTAGGAAGAAGGGGAAAAATAGGTAAATGAGATGGTGCCAAGTACCATTGATATAGGACAACTAGCATCCCAGTCAGCTCGTGGAGCTGGGGTTGGGGGAGGGGGTGTGGACCTGCTGCCTCTGCCTTGGTGATGTTGGTGCGGTGACAGCAAGCAGCGGAACCAGGAGGCAGGAGGGTAGGCAGGGGCCCCATTTCTTAGGCCTGGGAATGAAAGGAATTGTAACCATTCATTTGTGACCCAGACAAGGTGTTCCAGACCTGTCCCAGACAGGATGTCCCAGACACGCTAAATGTAACTACCAAGCCCCACTAAATGTAACTACCGAGTGCCAGACATGTCCCAGACATGTTGTTCTAGACATGTCCCAGACACCATGTCCCAGATATGCTAAATGTAACTACCACGGGCCCCATGAGACTATATATACCCCTAGACAAGGAGCCTACAGACAGAGAGGGAGAGAGAGCACTTTTCTCTCCTGACTTGAGTATTCTCTGTGCCAGGAGCTCTGGCACTTCTGTACTCCTTTCTGTAAATAAATCCTGTCTTACCACTGATCTGTGGTCTGCGGATTCATTCTTCAAATTTCGGAGACCAAGAGCCTACTAGAGTGAAATTTCGGTATCACCATTACTCTTAGATCCATCCAGATCGGGCCAGAATGGAACAAGATAAGAACTAATGAGCCAAGCACTGTCACAATGAGAGTTAGCAAGCTAAGTGCTGTGACAAATTGTTTTACTTATTCGCTAATTGCCAGATCTGCTTAATGTGTTCCAGATCTGCTTTATGTGACCTTCATGTTACCTATCTGCTAATCTGCTAAATTGCAAGGTTCACTTCTGTAAAGGAGTCATTGTGAGCAAGGGTTTGCCAATTTTCCTTTCGCTTCTAATTGCTAAGTTTCAGCCCGCCTGTTTGTGCCTTTGCCAGCTTTCAGACTAGAAAAACCCCAATTTCAGACCCCTCAATGCTCTCTCACTTAGTCTGCATCAGACTTTGCTGAGACGGCCTGGTGGTTAATAAAAGACTCCTTTTGAACTTCTAATTAGAGTCAGTGGTCCTTATCTTGCCCCATAACAGATGTATTATATTACTGCAATTATTGTCGTGGGCGAGAAAAAGGACCACACGGCCAATTTAAAAGTGTCCAAATGGCGTCTTCATTAGCCGGCTGGCGGCTGTCTCCGCAAGTCTCAGAGAGATCAGGGATCTCTGATCTCATTCTCAGAGATCAGGGTTTTTATAAGGTAAGGGCATGGAGTAAGGGCGGGCTGAGCTGATGCAAGCAATTTTACAACTGGCCTTCACAGAAACAGAAGCAGACTTTGCAGGTGCAGTTAGCAGTTAAGTAAACAATTTTTACAATAGAAGCTCTGTTAAGTTCTTGTCCCTTTCCCTATTCTTCCCTCCTCTCCTGCCCCCAGTCTAAGGGACTGATGTCACCATTTCAGGGCTCAATATGAGTTCATTCTTATACCGGTTCCCCATCCCTCCTTTCTCCCTCGTCCCTGGTCTAAAGAGGGTGAAGGGCCCTAAAAGGGGGGGGGGGGCGGTGCAGGCCACAGCGGCCTTGTCATTATTTTCTTCAGTTTCTGCAGCTATGGTTTTTTTTTTTTTTTGAAATAGAGTCTCACTATGTCGCCCGTGGTGTCACAGCTCACAGCAACCTCAAACCCTTGGATGTGAGACGATTCTCCTGCCTCAGCCTCCCAAGCAGCTGGGACTACAGGCACCTGCCACAACGCCCGGCTATTTTTTTGTTGCAGTTGTTCAGCTGGCCTTGGGCTGGGTTTGAACCTGCCACCCTCAGCGTATGTGGCTGGAGCCATAACCACTGTGCTACGGGCGCCCAGCCTCTGTGGCTATTTTTATTCTCTCAACTGCGAATGTTGCTTTCAAAGGGCAGGCAACTTTATTTTTATGAAATGCAGTTTACCTAATTTTTTTCTTTGATGAACAGTGATTTTGTAGTCAGATCTAAAATATTTGCTTAATCCGAGGTCCTCAAGAAGTTCTCTGTTTTCTTCTAGAAGTCGCGTAGTTTTAGGTTTTAAAAGTAGGCCTAGCACCATTCCGAGACACTGGAGCCGCAGCTCGGGGCACGCGAGGGGTGCCGCAGAGCGCGTGCGCGTGGTGGGGGGGCGCGCGCACCTCCACTTCGCCCCACCCACCCCAACAGAGCCTGGAGACGGTTTCTTGACGGCCCAGCCGCGACCCGTCACCCACTTCATCTCAGACGTGGACCGCTTTCTTCTCGGTGAGGAGTCTGCGGCTGCCTCCTGCGAGGGCTGTCCTGGGCAGGCGTCGGGGCAGATCAGGTGGGGGGTAGCAGCGACGTCCGTTAACCGAGGCCGCAGCGGGGCCAGGTCCAGTCTCCGGCTCGATCTGCTCCAGGCCGAGCGCGGTCCGCGCACCCTCTTACCCGGGCCGGCTGCGCCTGGGGCTGGAGGCCCAGCGGCGCGGACGCGAGACAGCCGGGCGGGCGCGTTTCTCCGGGTCCACGCGCGGAGCCCTGCGCAGCGTGACCTCAGCTTTCCTGGGGATCACCTACCAGCTCGGCCTTGCTTGGTCCCCAGCCTCGGAGTAAAATCGCCCCCCATCTGCAAAATCCTGCCCGCCTGTACCTGCCCACTAGCCTCCGGGGTCCCTGCCCACCACTGCGGGTACTGCTGTGGGCGCCCCTTGATTATAGCATCCTTGAGTGGTGGTGCCTTTCAGCCTGCAGGTTTTGCCCCCCTGAGTTTGTCTGGGTACAGTGATTGAGTTTAGAATGTTAAAACAACCTTGCATTTCCCGCTAAAATTAGTTATGTTATTCCTATTGTTTGAATTAATTTGCCAAATTTTCGTTTAGACTAATTTTTTCATCAAAAATCATCAGGGTTTTCAGTTTAATGTATTCCTTTCCTGTAATGCCTTTTTCTGTTTTGTTATGAGAATACTACACTTATTAAATGACTTGATAAGTATTTCTTTTTCAATTTTTTGAGTTTGCATAGAATTGGTATTTTAGATTGGTGAAATCAAATTCATAGATTGGTGAAATTCAATATTGCAGTGATTTGAGATTGGATCTTTATTTTGTGGAAAGGTTTTTAACTGTAATTTCAACTTCTTTCATAGATATAAGGGTACTGAGCCTATCTATTGCTTCTTAACTGGGCTTTTGGCATCTTTCAAGGAGTTTATCGTGGTTGTCAAATTTATTGGCATAAAGTTATTCATAATACGTTCTAATTATTCTCTAATATCTGTAGAATGTGTAGCGATATAATTTCTCAATTCTATTCTGGTAATTTGTGTCTATTTGCAAATTTTACTGATGATTCTGACTAGAGATTTATCAAGATTATTGTATTTTCCCAAAACCAGCTTTTGATTTTATAGATTCTCCCACCCCTTTTTCATTTCTACTCTGATCCATACAGTTTCCTTTCTGTGGATTTGTTTTTCATTTGTTCTTTTTCTAGTGTCTTCAGGTAAAAACAGAGAATATTCCCAAACCTAAAGTTACCTAGATACCTTCTCCTGTTACTTTGTAAAGGTTTAAATTTAGGTCTAAAAAGTTGAATTTACAAGAGTAGAGAGTAGAATGGTGATTACTAGAGGCCGTATTGAGGGGCGGATGGGAGTTGTGGGTCACAGGTACAAAGTTTCAGGTAGACAGTAGGAATAGGTTTTGAAATCTGTTGCACAGTGGGGTGAATATAGTTAATAATAATGTGTATTTCAAAATAAACTTCACATCTCACCACAAAAATGATAGGTAACAGAGGTGATGGATATGTTATTGAGTTGGATTTAATTATTCCATGTCACATACATGTATCAAAACATCACACTGTACCCCAGAAGGAATTGAGTTTTCATTGTAGATAATTTTTACTCCTCCCCTCTCCTTAAGTGAGAAGGGGTAAAGAGAGACAGTAATGAGAAGGTAAATCTGCTAGATGGGAAATATTTACTCTGTTCTCTTTAACTTTTTTCAGAGCACACACCCTGTGCTGGTCACAAACTGTTGTAGGAGGCTCCTTTGTTCAGGGTCCCCATTTCCCACCCTCAACAAACGCATCCCCCTTTCCACAGAATTCCTCAGTTCCTTCTGTTGAAGAGATAGCATCCGCTTCTATTGATTCTTGATGCCGAGGCAGGCCACGTGACTTGTTCTGGTCAATGGGATGCCAGCCAATATGACACTTGAGAAGGCTCAGGAAGAAGAGTTTTTCTATACTACTGTTATGTGCAAGTTCCTGAGCTCAGGCTAGAAGATGAGTTGTGAGCAGAATCATTCCAGATGGGGCCATCCTAGACCAGCCAGAAACAACTTTCCTGGACAGGTGAGTGACCTGGGTGAGATGGAAGCACTGCTAAGTTGGAACAGGGCCCTGCAGACCTGTGAGCTCAGGTGGTGGTGTTACAGGCAATAGGGGCTGTGGGACTGTCACAAAGCATTGTTGTAGTGGGAGAGAACAATCAGGGAAAGGGGAACAATCAGGAAAACATCTAATGATCATTTGTCAGTAAAGTTTCTATGTTGAAATAGTTGTAGCAAATTAGAAGTCAATTGATTCAGCATATTTCTAGAGTTTCTGTATTTGTTTTTCAAAATAGCTTTGATATGTAATTCACCTATTTGAATTGTATAGTTCAATGATTTTGGGCCTTTATAAAATCATGCATTTAGTGTGATCCATGTTAGGACATTTTTGTTAGTCCAAAAAAACTTCACCCCACTCAGACATAATCCTCCAACTTTCTAAACACTCCAGCCCTTGGCAACCACTGATGTGCTGTCTGTCTCTAGAGATTTGTCCTTTCTAGACATTTCATTAAAATGAACTCATGTGATCTCTCATCTTTTATGACCAGTTATTTTCACTTAGTATATTGTCAGGGTTCATTTGTGTTGCAATTTGTATCATTATTTCATTTTTTTCCCCGGTCAACAATTTTGTAATTAAAATTTATCTAAATTAATATCGTGTGTGTATGTGTATTAAAGTTACAACTTTTGTGTCCATAAGGCTATTTTTAAGTTTCATTTAGTGATAAAATGTGGATAACATAAAATTTACTATTCTAAACCTACTTTAGGGGTAAAATCAGTGACACTAAGTACATTTACTTTGTTGCGCAACCCTCACCACAATACATTTACAGAATTTGTTTATCATCGCAAGCACCCTGTACCCATTAAATAATAACTCCCCATCCTTTCTTTCTCTGAGGCCCTAGTCACCACTTTTCTACTTTCTGTTTATATAAATTTGCTTATTCTAGATACTTTAAGTGGAATCATATAATACTTTATTTTTTATTTCACTTAGCATGATGTTTTCAAGGTTCTTCCATGTTGTAGCACATACCAGAAAGTCCTTTCTGAGGCTGACTAATATTACATTTTATGGATCTACCATATTTTTTTTCTATTCTTGTGTTAATGAACATTTGGGTTCTACCTTTTGCTATTGTGAATAATGCTTTTATGAACATTCATATTCAAGTTTTTATATATGTATATTTTCATTTCTTTTGTGAAATAAGGAGAAATATTATACATATATATTGGACTTTGTCCCTGGTTTCTGACTTGGAGCTCCTAAATCCCTCAGAATTTTTTAGGTGTTAGGAGCTGCTTTTTTTTTCTAAAGAGAAGACTCTTTTTGAGATCTTAGATGGGGGTTAGTCACCAGAAAGACAAGCCATGGTTAGAAGCTTGAAACTTTCAGCCCCCTCTCTTCCCCACCATTCTCTGGAGAGGGGGAAGGGATTGGAAATAGAGTTAATGATCAATCAGACCTACATGACAAAGTTTCCATAGAAATCCCTAAACTGTGGGGTTTGTAGAGCTTGCCAGTTAGTGAACACATTCTTATGCTGGAAGGGTCACACAACCTGATTCCACAGGGACAGAAGCACCTGTGTTCAGGACCTCGCCTATGAATCTACAGGTGGCTGGTGGTCTGTTCCCTGTAACATATCCTTTATTGATAAAATGAACCAGTGAATATAAGTATTTCTCTAAATTCTGTGTGTCATCCCCGTAGAGTATTGAACTATAGGAAGGCTCATAGGAGCCTCGACTTCTAGATAGTAGGTCAGAAACACAGGTCACAACCTGGGGCTTGCAGTTGTTGTCTCAAGTGAGCAATAGTCTTGTGGAACTGAGCCCTCAACCTGTGGAGTCTCCACTAAGTCAAGTTAGTGTCAGAATTGAGTTAAATTGTAGGATGCCCAGTCACTGTGCATCAGATAATTGGTTGATGGTGAATTGAAAACCCCCATGTTTTGATTGTGAAAGTGTTCTATGTTGAGTGGTGAGTACAAGAGTTTAAAAAATTGTTTTGTTTTTGTACACATACCTCAGAGTAAAATTGCTGGATCATATAGTAAGTATACATTTAACCATTCTCAAATGATTAAGGAAACTGCCAGATTTTGTTCCAAACTCGCTATACCATTTTTATGCCCCCTAGCAGTTTATGAGGGCTCCATTTTCTCCACATCATTAATATTTGTTGTTTTTTTATTATATCCATCATTGGTGAGTTTTAGGATTCTTAAATTCTGTAGAATTGGAGCATGTATTCTTCCAAAGTAAGTTTAAAATGTAAATTTAATAAAAATGATAGCATTTTGTCAACAGTGAGCACCTTAAGATAAATTTCATTTATAAGCACTATTTTCTATTATAGGACTTTAAGCCCTTCCACCAAAAAGTGGAAAATAAAATTTTTATAAATATAATTTAATATCTGTCTTGGTTAGGGGTACTGTAACAAATTACTTTATACTGGGTAATTTATAGACAATAGAAATTTATTTCTTACAGTTCTGGAGGCTGAGGAGCACAAGATCAAGGCATAAACAGCTTTCATGTCTGGTAAGGACCCACATGCTGTTTATAGATAGCAGTCTTGCTGCGTCCTCATGTTGCAGAAGGGACAAGGGAACTTTTAGTAAAGGCACTAATCCCATTCATGAGGGCTTCAGCCATAACACCTAATCCCAAAGGCCCACCTCCTAATGTCATCACAATGTGGGTGAGGGCATCAACATACGAATTTGGCAGGAGGAGGGGACACAAACACATAGTCCATAATAATATCCAAATATTAAGAAGAAAAAAACAGGAATTATTTTCCTGCTTATATTTTCTTTGAAGAATAACTTTTTGCTTTGTTATTACAGCATACCAAATATTGTGTTGTATTCAGTGTATGTGAATAACTTGGTATCTCTTGGGGGTGGGGAACTTGTGGCCTTGGGGCCAGATGTGGCCTTCTGGATCTTGAGTGCAGCCTTCTGGTTAAATCCAAATTTTACAAAACAAATCCTTTTAATAAAGGACCTAGATAGATTTCACATTGTGTCTAAAGCCAATTTTACTTTCAACAAAATGTTTAAAATATGATTTGTATATGGAATGGAATGCTGAAGATGATTTTAATTGTCTCATATAGTAATAAAATAAAGACTTCACACTCACCAAATGTTCTTGTTTAAGAAGTATACTACTTAAGCAGTTTAAATATAGTCTTCTGAAAAAGTTTCTTAGTTTTTTCACCATTTTGCTTAATAATTTTAAAAGCTAAACTTGTAAAAATTTTAACTTCCTTTCAGATTCTACTTCAATTGGTACAGTGTATAGATTGGCATTTTATTTTTAAACAAAATGTTTCATTTAGTAAATGATATCTCTCAATTCAAATGTATTTGATGTTTTTACTTTTGGTATTGAAAAGAGTACAGCTTATATTCTGCATGTATAAAATTCTATTTAACTTAACCCCCTGGCTTCGCACCCATGGCACAGTGGTTACGGCACCAGCCACATACACCAAGGCTGGCAGGTTCGAACTCAGCCAGAGCCAGCTAAACAACAATGACAACTGCAACAACAACAACAAAAACTAGTCAGGCATTATCTTTTATTTTTATTTATAAATATTAGTTGTCTATTTTTTGAGACTTTGGAAAAAAAAATAAGAAGAAGAAGTTAATTGATGACTCCATGCTGAACCTCAGAGTCAAAGCATTCCATAATAGACATACTCTTATTTGACAATGTGAATGTTACTTTCTTTGCGTTACTATTATTATTATTGCTTAATACCTCATTGCAGCAATTGTCTGATTTCTTTTCTGAATGTATTTATCTTCATTCGTTCTTTGTGAGGTTTTTGTTTCTAGTCCTTACCTTAAACATTATTGTTGTTAAATTTTAAGCCTTTTTAATTTTGTGAAGGCAAAAAGTGGAAACCTAATAAACACATGTATATGTTAAAAAAAAAAAAAAAGCTAGGTGTTGTTGCAGATACCTGTAGTCCCCGCTGCATGGGAGGCTGAGGCAAGAGAATCACTTAAGCTCAAGAGTTTGAAGTTCCTGTGAGCTGTGACGCCACGGCGCTCTACTGAGGGCAACATAGTGAGAGTCTGTCTCAAAAAATAAAAAAAATTAAAAAAAAATTAAAAACTTACCCTTTCAGATGTGATGCTTCAGATTCTTTTTATGTCTAGATTAGATTTTGATTTCCTTCCTTCCTTCTTCTCCCAGAGAAGTGAAGAGAAATTCACAGTCATCTTTTATGCTTTCCCTAAAATTAGAATTATTTTCCCTAGTAGTTGTTTCAGTGAATTCATCAGTTTTATTGTTGTGATCGAAGGAACTTCTGTGTCTCCTTTTTCTCCTCCTGGGTGTGCCTTAGTAGTTGGAAAGAGCAGTAGGTCATGTTACTGGAAATGGATTTCCAAGAGTGGTATTGAGGATATAGCAGTGTGTCACTGGGTGGAATGTTGACCTGCTGCTTCTCTGATTGTGTTCACACCAGAATGCCAGGAAAAGGAATTATGGAATCATGTGAAATATTTTCCATTTAGCACTTTTGGAAATACCATTGTTGTTTTTATAGTTCTAGTTCTTAGTTGTAGTTTATCTTTTGTCTTAGATACTAGTATTGGTCACAGAAAGTCCTGTTTTGAAGCAGGCTGAATTTGAGAGAAATAGGAAGTTAACTATTTGCATAAGTGAGATTTATATAGTTAGTGCATACCCTGTTGTTGTTAACATCCCAGCTTTCAAAGACTAATTATGGAAAACACAGTTCATCTAAGATGACATTTGTTATGTCTTGAGTTCATCTTTCAATAATTATTCAGTTGTTCAATAATTGTTAGGAGCTTATAAGCAAAATTACTCTTAATAGAAATACTATTATGTTTTACTCGCAGTATTCTAATGTTCAGAGGCCAATATGCTCCCATTATGAGAGTAAGGTTAAATGTATCCCCATTTTTTTTTTTTTTTTGAGACAGAGCCTCAAGCTGTCACCCTGGATAGAGTGTTGTGGCATCACAGCTCACAGCAATCTCCAATTCCTGGGCTCAAGCGAGTCTCTTGCCTCCGCCTCCCAAGTAGCTGGGACTACAGGCACCCGCCACAACGCCCAGCCAT
>CAUYRH010019258.1:0-17390 GCA_963574655.1 Perodicticus potto
AATCATAATTGTGTACATTGGTGCAATCATAGGGCAGAATGTGCTTCATATACAATCAGAAACATTTTGATCGTACTGTGAGAGATAGCCCTCAGAGCATTTTCTTAATCACTGTATAAAGACATTGATACTCTACATTTAGTAAGTTTCACCATGTTGTTGATTTTTTTTAAAAAACATGCATGTTTAAAGTTGTGAAAAGTAGGGACATCATTGACTTTTAAATACATTGTTGTAATATCTTTCTCTGCAATCTTTTAAAATTTCTCCCAGAAGCTTTTGTATGGGCTGAGAGCAGAGCCACCAAGTATCATGTTTTCCTAAGTTAGAGGCACCTTGGGCTGATTCAGTTGGTTATGAATTTGCAAGGCACCATCTTTGATTTGGGCACTGTCTTCAGAGGAAGAAACAAAATTATCATAATTGACAGCAAAACTGTTTATATAGATGGAATGTCACACTAGTGAAATTCTGCTCTTTTTAAAGTCCTTGAGTCCTCTGGAAGGGCTAATGGTAAAGAGATATCCTCTTGTCTTGTTGGTTGTACTCTCCCCGGATTAGGTTAACTTCTGGTTCCTGTTGGCATGATATCTTATAAGAAGGAATCATTTTCTAAGATGAAGTTATTTATGTCAAGTGTGTTCTATGCAGGCACCAAAGATGCCACAGCCCTCACTCTATCTGCTCCAGGCATCTGGGAATTCTTTTAATCTGCTATGTTCTTCTTTGCCCACTTAACATGCTGTGGTACCCAAGTCACAAAGGACTCATCAGGGACACCAACCCTACCTGTTTAGGCCCTATGCTATATATGCCTCTCTTTGAAACCTGCTCCCAGCTCTCCTTAAAAGTCACACCCCACACCAGATGCTGAGTGTGTTCCTACCACCATGTAGACTGTAATCTACCATGGGAGTGAGGGTCTACCAGAACTAGATTCTTATTACCCTCCAGCCCTGTGAAAATCTGTCTGTCTCTAATGCATACTCTCTTATAGACTTATTCCAGAGATTCTCCAGTCATCCAGGACCAGTATCAGGGATATTTCTGATACTTCCACCTGTTCAATAACTAAGGTGAACCTCAATTCCTAAGAAAAGAGAGAGCAGTCTCAGCTCTATGATGTATGCAAAACTTATCTGGCCTGGGGACACATAAGTATGAGAATTCTGTTACACACACTTTATTACTGGGGACAATTGTTTAAAGAGGTTTTTGTTTATACTCGCTACCTCATCCATTATCTTCATGTTTCTAAAATTTGTGATACAAAGAAATTTTTGAGGCTAAGAACAAAGTATAGTCAATCAATAGTTCATGTTATTTTTATGTAAAATTTTGCTGAAAAACATCTTAGGAACTGTCTCTATTTATTTTATTAGAAAATCATGTGTAACTGCTGGCAATCAGAGTTATATACAGAGAAACTTGAATGTACTTTTCCAGTAGCTATCTTCAAACTTTGAACTTGATTAAAATCTTTTTAACTAATTTAGGTCAACTCTTCTCACCAGTATAAATTTTACAGTGTAAGATATTACATTTGGGACTAGGATTTCTTTTGAGTTTATTTTTGTTGAAATATGAAATATGGTATGAAATATGGTTTAAAGTTCTGTTTTTGCATCTCAATCATGGCTAACAGGCTCCGATGCCATTAGGTTGGGGGAGATGACAGTCTGCTATGACACATTGCTCATTCCCCTGTGGGACACTACAGCTGCTGGGGGCAGCACCCGGATCTCCAGTCTCAGCTTCTTCCAATGCTTCTTCATGCACTTCTCAGGCTCCAGGTCCTGCAGAGACAGCCCACTGATGTGCCTCCCACATCTACAAAGCCTCTTGTGAGTAGCTAAATGGGTTGGAGCTTCTCTAAACCATCCACTTCACCAAGGCCACAAAGGTTTTTCTGCTGTGTCCTTGTGGGCTGCATGTCAGAGTGAGGAGGGTCCCACCCATGAGCTCTATCAGTGCCAATGGAAGCCTCACATCTTCAATGATGGGCTATCACTACCTGGGCATCATCCCTCAAGGTATATTTCTGAGTCCAACCTTGAATTATGGCCCTCCCTCCTCTGGAATGGTGTTTATGGTCTGCTCAAATACACACTTATGATGTGGCTGACTTTAAAGTTCCATATCTACACCTGTTCTATGTCCAATTGATGTCACTGACAGAGAGAAGAAAGATGGAGCTTAATATGTAGAAGGAAGAAAGATCAAACCTAGAAGCTAGCCTGAACTATTAGGTGGACCTTCCAGGCTCAGTCCAGAAGTCTTTCCTTCTCTCCAACTTACAGTATCTGGGCTAAACACTGAACCTCTTGTTTAGTCTTTACCTAGTTATCCCTCTTAGAAAATGTAGATCTTCTTCTGTCATCTGAGTCAGGGCCATATATCCTGTAGTCTAAGGGCAAGAATTTCTCCCTGAATATTTTCCTTTGGTTCTTGAGCTAAGCATGGATTTTATATTTTTAAATTGTTAATAAATGTACATATCTAATTATATGAAAAAATTTCAGTACCTATAAATAAAGTTTTGTTGATATGGTTTTGTATGGACCCCTTTGTTTCTACACTGTCTAGGCCTGATTTTGTGTGACAAAGGCAGACTTGAGTAATTGTGAAAGTCCAGAGGACCCACAGAGTCAAATATCAAATATAGCCCCAATCTAACACTTTGACAGAAAACATTTGCTATAGGCGTGTCTTAATATGGAGGCTAATTGCTCCTGTGCATCCCCGAAGCACCCTAAGTCAGCAAGGAATGCAGAGTCTTACTGTCTGAGATTGTTCCCATGTCAAGCAAGACTGGGAGTAAGCAGCGGGATAAGCCTGGAGCCCAGCACAGAGAGACTGCTCTGAAACAGGCTGGGATGATTAGGAAAGAAGACAACACTAGTCCATATAAGGTGAGTTCTCCAGAGGGCCATTCTGCTCATGGTCCAAAAACCTGGGCACCCCCTTCTCCCTCTGGGCTCCCCAGTTGTATGGGTTCAAGAGCTGTAGCTCCTCCATCTACCCAAAAGAAGGATACTCACTAAGGTTCTGTCTCTACCTCACTAACCTCTAGCAGCTAGTTCTTAAGGAGACAGCAGGGCATAGAATGCTTAGGGCTTGGGGCAGGGGCTTTACTCCAGGGTCAGTTTATGCCCTCTGAGCTCAGCCTCCAACCATGTCCCTAAGAACCTCAGGGAAACTGACAGTAGTGGAGATGGCCCTCATGTACAGGTGGTGTGTGCTGCCCAATGGCTCTCACCTGATCCCCCAGAGGATTGTCACCAGCTCTGTTTCAGAGATGAGAAAACCAAAGCTCAGAGAGGAGAAGGAAATAGCTGGAGGCCACACAGCTTGCAAGCCATGGGGCACAGAACTGAACTCACAACCATCCCACTGCAAATTCACTTCTGGTTAGCTACAAGTTTGATGTGAGAATTTATCTCTGGTAATTCTGAATTATGCCAACTGAAAAGTGAATTATGCCAACTGAAAAGCTTTTAAATATGTCAGTGAAGCTTGGATGTATGCACAAAATCTAAAAGTAAAACAAACAAAACCCCCCCCCCCCACAGATTAAATACTGGTCTGCAGTTGCATCCTCTCAAAGCTGCAGAGCAGAAGTAACAGTTACCTTCTATTGAGCTCCCCATTGTTCTCTTGAGCAACTGCATTCTCAGCACTTTCTCCCAGCCTGTGTCCCAAGGGACATGTCTGGAAATGGGCACAGGGGTGAACAGTAAGGGAGAAAAGAAAGAAAAAGAGAAAAAAATGGTGAAAGAAAAAAATGAAAAAAAAAAAAAAAAAAAGAGAAGGACACAGAGAAAGAACAGTGATGTTTCACAGAACACTTTGACCCACACCCACAATTATAGGACTTTGGGCAGGCAGAATGGGTGGGTCCCTAGAGGTCAGGATATTTTCACCAGCCTGAGCAAAAGAAAGACCCCACCTTGGACAAATATAGAAGAAATTAGCACTGTGTAATGGTGTGGGACCTATTAATACTCTCCTTTGAAAGGTCAAAGCTAGAAGGTCTCCCTAGATAAGGGGCTCAAGACCTCTATGAGATAGGCCAATGTTGTATAGCACCAGAGCTGAGGCCTCGGAGTGAGGTTCTATCCAATAAATAAGATTCAGAACAAAGCATACCCCCCCCAAAGTAAGAAAAATAAAAACACTAAAAATAGTGAAAATTGAAAATAAAATTCTATTAAATGTCAAAAAAGAGGCATATATTCGTTGTTTGAGAAATGTATGGAGAGATGAGAAAAGTAGAAAAATCTCTTCAAAAAGAAAAAAAATAAGAGAAATATAAAAGAAAGAAAAGGGCAGAAAAGGGCAGCATCTGTGGCTCTGTGGGTAAGGCACTGCCGCCATATACCAAGGGTGGCAGGTTCGAGCCCAGCTCTGGTCAAATTGCAACAAAAATAGCCAGGCATTGTGGTGGGGGCCTGTAGTGCCAGCTACTCAGGAGGCTGGGGCAAGAGAATCACCTAAGCCCAGGAGTTGGAGGTTGCTGTGAGCTGTGATGCGAGAGCACTCACCAAGGGTGATAAAGTGAGACTCTGTCTCAGAAAGAAAGAAAGAGCAGAAAGCCTTTACTTGAGCCATATTGGAAAGGCAAGCAGGAAATCTTTCTAATAACTTTCAGTGAGAGACCTGGATAGAACCCCATAAAATGGCCTCTAAGGCTGTAAATGTCTGAGAGACAAAGGTTGCAGGGGGCAGCTGCATACTTCAGTGATCTCCTGTTTGTTTTGTAGAAATGGATTACTGCCTCCAAGTGGTCATATGAAAGGTGCGGTATTCAAGCAACCACCTCCCTTGAAGTTCTTATCTTTGTTTAAGGAAAGTATTTTAAGGCATGGTTTAAATTAAAAAGTTAAAAAAGTAATCTTATAGTGAGGTCATGGAATGTGTATCAGTTAATCAGTAGATTGATTAGGCACCGGGCTTAGTTAAGCCTGGTCATGAAACCAATTTTGTAAGATAAAGTCATTGATTATTGATTAATAGTGTATAGGTGCCATAGTGGGTATAAAAGGTGGTGGAAAATAAAGCAAGTTTGCCACTTGCCATGTGAGTGTAAGTGGTCCTCCCTATTATTCAGACTATTTCATTGCAGGACTCAATTTTCTGCATCACTGATCAATTGGGAGACTTTCACATGAAAAGAAAGAGAAAGAAAGAAGGAAAGAAGGAAGGAAGGAAGGAAAGAAGGAAGGAAAGAAGGAAAGTCAGAAAGAAAGGAAGAAAGAAAGAAAGGAGACAGAAAAATTATAGCAAAATAGAGGGCCTGATATTGAAGAACATAAAAATGAAAAATAAAAATACAACAAAACAAAGTTAAAGTGTGTGTGTGTGTGTGTGTGTGTGTGTGTGTGTGTGTATACCATAGACAATAGGTGGTGCTCCCACAAGATAGGAGAAAAGGAGAGAAAACATATGCAATTTATTTCATGAACACCAGGTGGCTCTGTGGTGTTGGGAGATAGAAAACACACACCCCATACATAATGCTTATGCTATATAAGATGGGGACCAGAAGCCATTATCTATTTGTCAAGGAGACTAGTTCCCATCTTCCTGATTTATTTACCCTCAATCAGGGCTTAGTAGCTTTGCTAGCATTCAACATTCAATCCCCACAAGGTTGTGAGCCTGAAGTTCTAATCAGACTTCTTAGGAGACATACCTGGACCTTCCAAACAAGACCTCGGCAACAAGGGGCTTTCCTAGGGGTGTGGGAGCCACACAACTGACACCAAGTGTGGCTGCACAAGCTCTGCACGCCCACCAGAGCTGACCATGTGCTGGGACCCTGTGCCATGGACTTCCCACAAGGGTCGCACCTGGCTTGCACTCCACTTTATGGTTTAATACCAGGAGCTGGACACTGTTCAAGTTTACTGGCCATCCTGAGTCCTCCCAAAGCAGCTTTGGCAAACACTCAAGTCCAGAAAATGCAGGACAGGCCTTTCATTTCTAACCCTCCACCACAGGGCCAGGAGGCCTCTGCATACACCCAGAAACTTGCCTTCTGTGCTGGTCTTCCACAGTTTATGACTCCTTTTGGCTCCTAAAGTCCCCTGCTCTCCCACTGTGCCCCTAGAGTGATGTTTGTAGGCAAGACACTCCAATCCGAGGTGGCTGGATTGTCTCTCCCTGATCTCACTGAAAGTGTTGGCTGACAAAATGTCTCTCATCTAACATCTTGTTCCATATCCCCCACATATTTTTTAATGAGTTAAGGATTGACACTTTAGAAATTTCTTCAAAAAATAAGAAATTTCTAGTATTAATGAAAACCATAGTTTGCAAATATCAGTGTACTATGGAGGAGAAGGATGATGATAAAAATCTAGAAAATTGGGATTTCTTATAAAACCATGCATTTTCTTATGAAATATCTTTCTGAAGAATTCCACCTGTGTGTACTATGTGAACACTGTGGTTTTCAAATATTACATGTTTTTAAAATCCTTGTAGTACACACAATAAAAAAACAGTTAAGAAATTATAAGGATCCTGGGATAGTCAAGATAGCTGACTAGAGGCAGCTTTCACCAGAAATTCTTGCCAGAAAAAGAAAAGTTGGACTGAAATCAACTCAGAGAATTCAAAGTTTGGGAGTTGAGCACAAGGAGAAGAAATCAAGGTGTACATCATCCCCACTGAGACAAGCTGAGAAAGAGGAAGAAAGATAATAGATATAAGGTACAGAGTGACTAGACTGAAGGTGTCTGGTGCCAAAAAAGATGGGGTACCTCTTTCCCAACTGGGTCATGGCCTTTCTGCAAGTGAGGAGAAAACAAAGGACCACTCATCTTACCCCACAGAAGAGAGCTGTAAGGCTTGGAGCCCATACCACAGTGGTTATGGTGCCAGTCTTGTACACCAAGAATGGTGGGTTTGAACCTGACATGGGACAGCTAAACAAGTGCAACAAAAAAATAGCTGGGCATTGCAGTTGGTGCCTATAGTCCCAGCTACTTGGGAGGTTGAGGTAAGAGAATCACTTAAGCCCAAGAGTTGGAGGCTGCTGAGAGCTCTGATGCCACGGCACTCTACCAAGGGCAAAATAGTGAGGCTCTGTCTCCAAAAAAGAAAAGACAGCTGTGAGGTTCTAGTTCTCCTGCACCTGGGAATTTCTAACTCAGTGTCCTCATCCTGCCTGGTTCAAAAGTGAACAAATTTTGTTTCTGCAGTCCTAAGACTACAGTTCCCCATTTATTCTCTCTGGTTGCCTACTGTACTTCCCATGAAGACAGGTTATGCTGGTAATGTTTGGAGAGTTCTTTGAGAGACCTCTGATTGTGTGGGCTGTTGAGCAGAGAAAACAGTGGCAACCAAGTTCTACATTGGCATGGCAAAATATGCTCTCTCTTAGCTCTCACTCCTGCTAAGGGAGACATTCCCTTGCCCTCTGGAGATCCCAGGTCTGGTGTCTGTGCCCAGAAATCCCTAGAAACCCACAGCTCCCCCCCACCCCCTGAGCAACTTGGACAGAGACAGGCCTAGTCTCAGGTGACCCATACTAGGAAAAGTCCAGGAATGAGATCCCCTCCTCAGCCATGGGTGATGGCTGCATTCTATCTAGCCCACAGCCAAGATTATGGAGGGTAAGAACCATAATTTCTCTGAACTTGTTTGTTCAGGGGTTGCTATCACTACTGGAAGGAGTTCAATCAGAAATCTCAGTCAGAACTGTCCACAGATTCTTATTCTCTAGCCACTGCTGGCTGGGGCTGCAGGTTTGCTGCTAATTTGAATTTGTTTACGCAAGAGGGGATGGTGCCATGAGGGGCACTAACAGTGAGTATATCCACAATTTCCCCTGCTCAAGCTGTCACCAGCAGGGATGGGGTTACACTGTTTGAATCTCTAAATAGCAGAAAACCCAGTGAAATACTGTGGCTCCTTTAAACTGGATTGGGGACAGGCTGACACTGGGACAGAAGCAGGTTGTGTTGTCCAACTAATGCTGGCCTCAAAGACTCTCACTGAAGACCTGGAAGGGAGCTTCATGAGGCTGTGGGGTAAGGACCAAAAGCACAAGATCTAGCTTATTGGCAAAGGGGTGGTTAGCAACATCTTCTGGGACCTCCAGATTGGGTCTTTCCTCACCAGTTTTAGTTGCCAAACAGAATGGTTCCCCATAGGGGTGTCAAATTAGATTATCTCTCAATAACTAAGCAGGGACAAACTAATATTTTAACTAAAAAAGTATAATTCATATTTTTAAAAATTATAACTACTCAGGAGAAGGAGGCAGCAAAAAATTTTGGCAAGATGGAAAATCAGAGCAGATCAACTACCCCAAGAGATTACAAGGGAGATATAGCAGAAAATACCATCCATAGAGAAATTGCTAAAATGTCAGAAATAGATTAGAACTTGGATGGCTAATAAGATGAAGAGAATCGAGGAGAAGATGAAAAAAGAAAACCAAAAAATAATCCAAAAATTGTCTCAAAAATTAATGATATCAAAGACAAATCACCAAGTATCTGGACTTAAGAAGAAAAGATATAGCAGAGCTTAAGGAATTGAAAGATATTGGGGGAGTGTTGAAACACAGTAGAACATCTCAGAATAGAACAGAACATGAAGAAAAAAATGGAAGAAATTGAAGACAAGACTTTTGAATTATGACAATCATTCAAAGAAGCAGAAAAAAAGACAACAAAAACATAATATTACCTGATAGAAATACAGGATTATTCAAAAAAATCAAATATCCAAATGGCAGAGATTACTAAAGGAGAAGAGGACAGTCCTAAAAGCACTGATGCTCTACTTGAAGACATCATGGTGGAGAATTTCCCAAGCATTGTGAAAGACACAATAGTTCAAACAGTTTTAGAACCCCAGCACCACTCAATCCAAACAAAGCACAGGCTAGCTGACTGGATACAAAAGTTAAACCCCATATCTGCTGTCTCCAAGAAGCACACCTAACCACTAAGTAGAAAATAAGTCTCAGGGTGAAGGAATGGAAAACAATAATCCAGGCAAATGGACTTTGAAAAATAGCAGGGGTTGTAATTTTATTTGCAGATACAATTTGATTTAAACCAATGAAAATAAAATATGAGGATAGAGACTATATACTGGTTGACAGAAGCATACAACATGAAGAGATTTAATAATTAACATTTACAAATCAAACCTAAATGCTCCTTGACACATAAAACAAACCCTAAATGATCTGAACAGCATATCTTCCAACACTATAAAAGTTGGAGATTTCAAAACCCCTTTGGTAGTACTGTACCGCTCCTCCAAGCAGAAACTAAACAAAAAAATAAGGGACTTAAACATGACCATAGGACAAATGGATTTAACAGGAATATAAAGAATATTTCATTCTAGAGAAACTGAATACACATTCTTCTCATCAGACCATGAATCATCTTCCAAAATTAATCATATATTAAGATACAAATTGAACCTCAACAAATTTAAAAAACAGAAATAATTCCTTTCATCATCTCAGACCATCATGGAATAAAAGTTGAACACAGGAACAAAAGAAACTATCACACCCAAATAAAGCCATGGAGACCGAATAACAATATGCTGAATGAATGACAGCTGGGTTAAGGATGAGATTAATAAGGAATCATTGGATTTCCTGACAATGATAATATAGCCCCAAGCTATCAAAAACTGTGCAATACCACAAAGGCACTTCTAAGAGGGAAATGTATAGCATTAGATGCCTTCATCAAGAAACCAGAAAGAGAGCAAGTCAGCATTGTAATGGGCCATCTCAAGCAACTGGAAAAAGATGAACAATCTAACCCGAAACCATGAAAAGAAAAGAAATAACCAAAAATAAGAGCAGAATTAAATGAAATCAAATATATAAATATTCAGAATATCAGTAAGACAAAATGTTGACTTTTTTGAAAAGATTAATGTAATTGATAAACCTATAGCTAGGCTAACCAGAAAAGTGAGATCTCTAATAACTTCAATAAGAAACCATAAAGGCAGGTGGTACCTGTGGCTCAGTGGGTAGGGTGCTGGCCCCACACCCAGGGGTGGCAGGTTCAAACCCAGCCCTAGCCAAACTGCAAAAATAAATAAATATAAATAAATAAATAAATAAACCATAAAGGGGAAATAACAACAGGTACTCAACAATGCTACTGAAAGATCCTCAAAAATTATTACAAGAAACTCTATGCCCCCAAACATGAATATGTAGAGGAAATGGACAATACTTGGAATCATGGCATGTTCCTAAACTCAACCAGAAATAGTTAGAAATTTTGAATAGGCCTGGTAAGGTTGCTCACGGCTATAATCCCAGCATTCTGGGAGGCCAAGGTGGATGGATTGCATGAGTTCACAGGTTTGAGACAAGCCTGAGCCAAAGCGAGACCCCACCTCTAAAAATAACCATGTGTTGTAACAGGCACTTATAGTCCCAGCCACTCAGGAGGCTGAGGCAAGAGAATCACTTGTGCCCAAGAATTTGAGGTTGCTGTGAGCTATGGTGCCATGGCACTCTACCAGGGGCAACAAATTAAGACTCTGTCTCTATATAAACAAACAAACAAACAAACAAAAAACAGAAAAAACAAGACATTTTGAATAGACCTATATTTAGCACTGAAATAGCATCAAGTATACAAAATATTCCATAAAAGAAAAGCCCTGGACCAGATGGTTTCACACCAGAATTCTACCAAACCTTCAAAGAAGAACTAGTTCCTATGTTACATAAGCTATTCCAAGACATAGTGAAGGAAAGAATCCTCCCCAACACATTCTAGGAAGCAAAAATCACTCTGATTCCCAAACTAGAAAAGGACCCAATGGCAACAACAATGACAACAAACTATAGGTCAATATCATTAATGAATACTGATGCAAAACTATTCAATAAGATCTTAGCAAGCAGAACACACAGACACAGTGAAAAGTTACACATTGTGATCAAGTAGGTTTATCCCAGGAATAAAGCTTGGTTCAACATAAGTAAATTCGTAAATTTAATCCACAACATAAATAAAATAAAAAACAAAAACCATATTACTCTCTCAAATGATGCAGGAAAGGCCTTTGACAACATCCAGCATCTTTTCTTATTAAGAACATTTAAGAAAATAGGCTTAGGTGAACTGATGAAGGCCATATACATCAAACCCACAGTCAATATCATACTGAAGGAGTAAAAGTTCCACTCAGAACTGGAACTAGACAAGGATACCCACTGTCACCACTGCTGTTTAGCATAGTGCTGGATGTTCTAGCCATTGCAATCAGACAAGAGAAAAAGATCAAGGTAATGAAATGGTGTCAGAGGAGGTCAAATTCTTGCTGTTTGCAAATGACATGATCTTCTACCTGGAAATCCCAGGGACACAATTAGAACGTTCTTAGAAGAGATCAAGGAATATAGCAGAATATAGCAGTGTCTCGAGATACAAAATTAATGAACACAAGTCAATAGCCTTCATATATGCCAATAACAGTCAAGCTGAGAAAAAAAATCAAAGACTCTATTCCTTTCACAGTAGCTACAAGGGAGATCAATTATCTGGGAATATATCTAACAAAAGACATGAAGGATCTCTATAAAGAGAACTATGAAACCCTGATAAAAGACATAGCAGAAGACGTTAACACATGGAGAACATACCATGCTCAAGGCTGGGAAGAATCAATGTTGTTAAAATGTCCATACTACCCAAAGCAATCTACAGATTTAATGCAATCCCCACTAAAGTACCAATGTCATACTTCAAAGAACTTAAAAAAAAAAGTACTTCATTTCATATGGAATCTGAAAAACACCTGAATAGCCAATACAATTTTATGAAGTAAAAACAAATCTGGAGGCATCATGTTACCAGAATTCACAGTATACCTCAAGTCTATAGTGATCAAAACAGCATAGTATTGGCAGAAAAATAGAATAGTTTATCTATGGAGTAAAATAGATAACCTATAGCTGAACCCAGTCACATATTGCCATTTGATCTTTGATGAATCAAACAAAAGCATGCATTGAGGAAAAGAATCCCTATTGAATAAACCATGCTGGGGGAACTGGTTAGCTACATGTAGAAGAATGAAACTGGACCTGGACCTCTCACCATTGAAAAAAAATTGATTCTCACTGGATAAAAGATGTAAATGTAAGAGACAAAACAATAAAAATTCTAGAAGAGAGCATGGAGAAAGTGCTTGAGAATACTGTCCTGGGAAATGATTTTATGAAGAACCTTTTGGCAATTGCAGCAACACCAAAACAAATAAGTCGGATTTGATCAAGCTAAAAAGCTTCTTCATAGGTAAGGGTACCACAACCAAAGCTAACAGACAGCCTACAAAATGGGAGAAAATTTTCGCATGCTATGAATCTGACAAAGGGCTGATAGTATCTGCTGAGAACTTAAATTAATCAACAAGAAAAGAGCAAACAGCCCTATTTAAAAGAGGTCAAGAGACTTGAAAAGAAACTTCTCTAAAGATAACAGACAAATAGACAATAAACACATGAAAAATTCTTATCATCTTTAACCATCAGAGAAATGTAAATCAAAACCCCTCTGAGATAACATCTAACCCCAGTGAGAATGGCCCACATCACAAAGGCCCAAATCTGTAGATTCTGGTGTGAATGTGGAGAGAAGAAAATACTTTTCCCCTGCTGGTGGGATTGAAAACTAATACAACCTCTGTGGAGAGAAGTATGGAAAATTCTTTAAGACCTAAAAGTGTACCTTCTATTTGATCTCACAATCCCATTACAGGGTATCTACCCAGAAGAACAAAAAACATTTTACCACAAAGTTATTTCCAGCAGAATGTTTATTGCAACACAATTCAAAATTACCTAGATGTGGAAACAACTCAAGTGCCCATCAATCCATGAATGGGTTAAAAAACTGTAGCATATGTATACTATTCAACCATAAGAAAGGAGGCAGAAATTATATCTTTTATGTTTACCTGAATGAAGTTGAAACATATTCCTTTTAGTGAAGTATCTCAAGAATGGGAAAAAGCCTATCCAATGTACTCAATATTAATGTGAAATGAATATATATAAACAACTACATGCCCATGAGAAAAAGAACACAAGTATAGTTTAGGAAAGGTGAGGAAAGAGGAAGGAGTGGGGTGAGAGAAGTGAGGGTGATTGGCAGTAGGAGGGAAGGTTACTGGCTGCATCTCACCTAATGTTCACAATGTGAGAGTGTTCAGTACACCCCCTGAGTGAAGGGCTCAACTACAACTTAAATTTTAGCTTAGAAATGAAAACAATATAATTAAATAAAATTTTTTACCATCATACTAATCTGAAATTTAAAAGAAGAAATTACTAGGATTCTTATAAGACCCAACAAAGTTGAAATCACTATATGGTGGAATAGGTGCTAATGATCTTCAGACAGTTTAAATATATGATATCACGCATTTTAATAAAACCAGATGACAAAATGTGCCACTTAAATGTGACTGATGTCAGAAAAAAATCTACTTTTGAGCAAATTATTTTTATAATT
Organism: Perodicticus potto; assembly: GCA_963574655.1. Lineage (NCBI taxonomy): Eukaryota > Metazoa > Chordata > Mammalia > Primates > Lorisidae > Perodicticus > Perodicticus potto. Next base: position 13,530 of record CAUYRH010019258.1, read on the forward strand.
AGTTAAAAATTGATGGAGATTTTGGTACATACATTGAAAAATGTTGATTATGCTATTTTTCTGAAATGAGCAGCAAACACAAGATCTTGTTATGACATATCCACTTTCCAGAAGTCTCTGGTTGCCCAAAGGAACTGGGTCATATGCCTATGACTGCGGAAGTGGATGAAACAAGGCACATCCAATATTACCACAAAGAAACTCTCGAAGAGCAGAATGATCTAAGTGGCCCTTTTCTCTGGAAAGATTCTGGGAAAGAGGCTAGGGTTATAAGGTTTTGGGATTACCCCTGATGCTTGAAGGAGAGAATCACCATGTACACACTTGAAACCACCATAACCCTTACAAGGAAGACATTCCTATACATTGTCAGAGTGACAAGAGAGACCCTGATGATATAGTTCATTGGGTTAAGGGAGAAATATTTAGTAAGCATCATCAGATTGCTCTAGGTCATATTCAAGATACACATTGCAGATTATTGGGTTACTATTGAAAGACAAATTGTGAGAATATATAAAAGAAACTAATAAAATGCAATTTTTGAATTTTTTTTATAACTGGCCAACCAGGAGGTTATGGGGATGATGGCCCAGAGCATGGGTAGAGGCACCTTGTTACCTTATGTAGAAAAATGCTTTACTTTGAAGCGGTTCTGAAAGTTCAGTGAGGAGTATCAATATGTGGACAAGGGCCAACTGGCTGGTAGTCACATTGGTGGTCTTAGGCCTATGTTAAAGATTGTGTGTAAATATATGTAAGACAAAAATTTTTTAAGATTCCAATGCCAACTTGGAAAAAAAATTAATATGAAGTGAAAAGTTTTCTAATAGTAACAAAGAAGAAACATATTTGCATCTAAAAAACCAAAGAATACATATCAGTGTTTTTTTCCATAGGCAATATTATGACCACTATTATTATTTTATCTAACTCAATTATTTTTGATTGATCATGATTAGTTAATCCACATCTTTAAGTAATCAGCCTCTTTGCATTATTTTCTATGTTATATAATTATTACATGCCTAATGCCAACTCAAGCATTATTAAGGCTTTGTGGGTGCCCATTATCTATGCTTTTATAGTAATTGGCCTCCTTTAAAGCGATTCTTAATATTATACTTTACTCATTAAAAATAAGCATATAAAAATTATTAAATAATGCTTGCACAGATGAACTTAAATAAATTTACGTTAATAGAAAAAGAACCACCAAATCTAACCTTAGAAACCAAGAATCATATGTTCATGATATTCTTTCTGATTTTTTAACATTTTGACTAATTACCTTTAAGTTATATTACATATGGAAATAAAAGAAGTCATGCTGACAGTCTAAAGAAATTTCAAAGATTTTGACAGAAACAACAACAAAAAATTTCAGACCGAGTGTGGTGGCTCAGGTCTGTAATGTTAGCATTCTGGGAGGCTGTGGTTGGTGGATTGGTTGAGCTCAAGAGTTAGACACCAGCCTTAGCAAAAGGGACACCCCATCTCTACTAAAAATAGAAAAACCTAGGCAGGCATTGTTTCAGGCACCTGTAGTCCTAGCTACTCCAGAGGCTGAACCAAGAGGATCACTTGAGTCCAGGAGTTTGTGATTGCTGTTAGCTATGACAACACCACAGCACTCTACCCTTGGCAACAGAGTGAGATTCTGTCTTTAAAAAAAAAAAAAAGATGTCATTAATATTATGATAGTGTTTCTCTAAAACGTTTTAGTAAGATGTGACAATATTCCTGAGTTAGTTCCTTCTTTCTGTTGTAACAAATTATCACAAACTTAGAAGTATAATGATTTCACTAATAAGATGTTTTCTTTAAAACAGTTTTAATAAAATGTGACAATACTCCTGACTTAGTTCCCTGATATTATTGTAACAGATCATAAACTTAGAAGTATAAAAAGTTTTAAAAAATTGTGACAATATTTCTGAGTTAGTTCCCTCTTCTATTGTAACAAATTATGACACACCCAGAGGTATAAAACAAAATGTATTTATAAAATTGCTTTTCTGAAAGTCAAAAGACCAAAACGGGTCTTATTAGTCTAAGTTTTAAGGTGTCAGGAGGGTGAGGTTTGCCTGCACAGGCTCTACATGAGAATCTATTTTTTTGTTTGCTCTTTTCTCAAGTTTCTAGAGGCCACCTAGAAACCTAGAAGTCTTTGGCTTCTGTCTGCCTACCATTTACACAGGCAACAATGAGTAGTCACATTGCTCTCACAGTGCATGGATCTAACACTGAGTCTCTTGCCCCCTAATTATTCATTAAAAGCCCCTGTGATTACATTAGTCTGTCTGGATCACCTAGAGTAATCTTGCTATATTAAAGTCAGCTCATTAGCAATCTTAATTCCATCTGAAACCTTAATTCTCCTCTTGTCATGCCGCATAGAACAATAATAGAAGTCAGAGATTAGAACATGATCATCTTTATGAGGTCATTCCACTACCAACCAAAAATCACTTTAACAATATTTCCTCACTGTTGTGTTGCTTTTCCCCAGTTTACTTTCTATTTTAGATATTCTTTACATAAGCTTTCTAGACCCAGGAGAAAATTACTGACATCTATCTCTGAAAATACTAAACTATATGGAGAATAATGCACACAATTCTTGACTTCATAAGAATCTAGGAAGTAGAATCAAAAGGTTTTCTTCCTTGAATAGTTACTATAAACAGTGCATTTATCATTAAACTTTCAAGTCATTTTCTATGTACATAAACATATTTCTGATCTAGGTGTTTGAAAACTCATTTATATGAATCCAAATATTGGAAAATCCACACTTTTCTTTAAATTTATCTTCTGAGGGCAATGATAGCTTATATTAAATTTAACTGACAATTATACCTGACTGAAATATAAATTTGGAAAGCAAGGCAGAAATCTTGACAGTTGTTGTTTGTGGTGCATATTAAGAAATTTATTCTTCAGACAGAAATTTGCTCTTGAATGGCTGTGTACACACACACACATATATAATTTATATTATACATCCACACACATATATATACACACACATACATACACATACACATATATATTAAATTTTATAAGAAAATTTGCACAGTTGATTTTTTTCTATTTCTACCTAATATAATAAAAGGACACATTTATCTTACTGCCAGAATCAAATATCTAATACTTACCAAAAATACCCATTAGCACCCTCATATTTATGTTTTGAAGACATATTGGGCCCAAAAGAAGCAATAGAATAATATTGGTATAAATACATAATGATTTCTCCCTAATTAATAATGGCTTTTAAGTACTAATAAAATAATATTTGTACATGACCATTAATGTATGTGCAATTATTTTCTGACATTATAACTGATTCTTACTGTTAATACACAGTACAAATTATAAGCTATGTAACAAAAATAAAGTTATTTGATAACTGAAAATATATATACACACATGTCTATAAATATACATATAAATATAAATTATGTGTGTATATATATGTGCGTGTGTATTACTTTCTTATGTCTTTCAAAGAGATATTTGATCCATTTGGCTTGACATTCATTTCCTTTTTGAAAATAAGTAGAGACGGGGGGGTTCTGGAAGATGGCGGCGGTGACGGTTCCATAGTTCATCACTCTCCAGTCAGCAGGTGAGAGGGAGGGAGTACTGGACCTTTCGCCGAGTGAATTGTCGGAGTGGATGAGCACTTGGCAATGCACAGCGATTTGGTGGATTGTTGTGTTTGAAATATAGTTCATAACCGCGGAAACTGCTGTGAACTGTTTCCCCCTGAACGGCGGAGGGGCAGCCGGCCCCTCCCACAGGGAGGACAGCAGGTCGCAACTCACAAAACCTAACTGGGAAAAAAATTCCACC